>ML386765.1:32581-47216 GCA_005239525.1 Nicotiana knightiana | reverse complement strand
GTTTTTCAAACAATTACCTAAATATGCACTCTCTCTCAAGTAGATACACACTAGTTAGGCACAATTAATTGATGGCCATTCAATTAGCTATAATAAGAACATAATTGAACAAATAGAGATGAACAATCAACCAAACTATATTAATATCACCACAAGTTAGTCCCCCAACGGGTTCTACCAAAACCCTAGATTAAGAAATTAGCTAAACATGTTCATAAGAATCAAATCCAAAATAACTTGCTTAATTGAATTACAGAGTAATGAACTAAGGAGATAAAAATCAATGTTTTTGCTGTGCTAAGTAGTAATCCACAGGTTTTTCTTCACTTTGATGATTTCCTCTCTTCAAATCCTTCGTATGTCTTCCGATCCCCGTTAAGTTGTATTTTAGGGGTTTATTTATATGTTTAGGACAAACCCTAAATGTGTAGGAGACTTCTATTCCAACTGGGAAACACTTAAACTCGTCAAAACTCAGAATTGACCGAAACAGGGGCCTGGCGTTTGGGCCCTGGCGCCTGGCTAACTCCAGGCTAGGGCTGGCTTTTGGGCTCTAACGCCAGGCTAGGGCTGGCGTTTGAACTCTAACGCCAGGCAGGGTCAGGCGTTTGGGCTCTGGCGCCCGGCTATAGCCTGGTGCACTCCTCCTCGCCTCTTGAGTGTTTTTTCGATGTATTTGCATCCATTTAGCTCGGTTTCCATCTTCAATTCACCTACACATGAAATAGACTCTATTATGCACATAAAAAGTGTATTTTTATCATTAGAGCACATAAAATGTAGTGCATATAACATGTTAAACCATGAATTCTAGCCTCGCATCAAGCAGCCACTATCCAAGTACCAAATCTGGCTGCCTCCTCTCACTTGAACCTACAAAAGGAATCAAAGGTTAGTCTTAGCTACATGATATGAGAATGATCAACAATCTTTTTATTTGATCCTAGCTTTAGCTTTAGGTTTTCAAATTTTAGTTCTGGAGTCTCAATTTCAAGAGGATGAACCCGGTTCAACAAGTCAGTGTATTTCTTTTCAGATTCACTGACTCTGATTTCCAAGTTTATGCATTTTGCTTTTAGCATTGCACAATCTTTAGATAGTTGATCCTTCTCTTTGGTTGTTTCCTCAGAATCATCTATGAAATCAAGTAGCAACTCAGAGAGTTTTTCCTTAGATAGGAATTTTACTTTGTTTTTAAGATGAGAGATACTTACCTCTAGTTATTCATGTGATTCCTTGTCAAATTCTCCAATCGCCATGAGCGCCTGATCTTCAGTCTCCCCATCTTCTGATTCTTCGTCTGAACTTTCCCCCAAGCAGCAACCATAGCCTTTGTTGTGTTTGTCTTGTATTGAACCTGCTTCTTCCTCCTGTTTCTTCTCTCATATCTTTCCTTTTTCCACTCTACCTCCCACTGCGGACAGTTTTTAATGAGATGGTCAGTCTTACCACATTTATAGCATCCCTCGTTGGTTGGTCTTTCTGGAGCCTTTGCTTTGTTATAGTTTCCTCCTCTAGATATTCCTTTCTTCCTCATGAGAAAGTTTCTGAATTCTTTGGTGATCATGGCCATCTCATCATCTTCCAGATCTGCTCCCTCAGTGATTCTTAGGGCTGGACTCCTCTCCTTCTTTGGACCACCCATCTTCATTGTCTGCCTTCTCAGTTCATAGGCAGTGAGGTTTCGAATTAGCTCATCCAATATAAGGGTCGCCATATTTTTTGATTCCTGGATAGCAGTGATTTTGATTTCCCAAGAAATAGGCAAGACCCTTGTTAGGATCTTCTCGACCTTGTCCTCTTCAAGAATGATTCTTCCAAGAGACTTCAGTTCATTAGTCAAGGTTGTGAACCTTGTGTACATCTCTTGAATAGTCTCTCCTTCTTTCATAGTGAAGTTTTCATACTGAGAGTATAGTAGAGTACCTCTTGACCTTTTTACCTGAGGTGTTCCTTCATGGGCTACTTGCAAGGTGTCTCAAATCTCTTTGGCAGTGATGCAACTTTGGATTCTGCTGTACTCGTCTGGACCTAGTCCACATACTAGCCACTTTTTGGCCTTTGCATTCTTCTCCCATTTCTTTAGATCCTCAGCAGTGCAATCAGCTCTTGTCTTTGGTATATCTATACCTTCAGCAGTCTTCATCATGGTGGCTAGAGGACCATCAGTGACTATGTCCCAGAGTTCATAGTCTTCTCCAATTAGGTGATCCTTCATCCTATTTTTCCACCATGAGTAGTACTGGCCATTGAAGAGTGGTGGCCTTGCAGTTGATTGACCTTCCCAATTTCCAGGTGGTGCACTCATCTTGATCTTCTTCAAGGTTTTAGCCTTTCAAGGATAACCTGCTCTGATACCAATTGATGTTTTAGACTTCAATACCACACAAGAAGACATGTTATTTTGTGTGGTACCCAATTTTCGAGTGTTGTCTCAGTAGAAGAACCTGGTTCTTCTTGGTGTTCCAACTACTACTATTGCGGAATAATAAAAAACAGTGAAGTAAAAACACAGAGATTTTTACGGGGAAAACACCTGGCTCAAAAGGTGAAAAAAACTACGACCTACTCCTCAGTAGGATTTGCTCAACTCTTCACTAAAAACTCTTAGCCAAACGGACTTACAAAATAAACTCTTTTGTAATCTAAGGATTAACTCTAACCCTTTGTATTAAATAGCCCCTAGCTAATTTCTACACACCTCAAGTTAACTCTAACTTGATCAATACGTACCTATTACAATTGCTTCTATGAAAGCTGAAAGATACAATATTAAAAACTCCTACTACAATCAACTAGGCTCAATAAATAATCAGATGGAACTGGTTCTTCTAGTTGAATTGTAGTCTTTGTATCGCACAATGATTCTGCTAGAAAAAATTAACTCTGGGAGTTTTGCTTTCAGACTTTGATTCACTTCAGCTTTGTGTGTCTCAAATTTCAGCAGAAATACATCAAGTATTTATAGAGTCAGTCGTTGAGCTTGTCTTCCAATTCTAGTTCAACTCTACCTGGGTGAACCAATTCGAACCAAACTCAACTTCCTTTCTTTTGTTACTTTCCTTGCTGAATTCGACTTCAATTAATCAGATCAGTTTGCAACCTTTTCGCATTAGGAGACAATCTCTTGGTACATTGATATTTCATATTCAAAACATCTCCTAAGCATATACGGTTCATGTGCCAGCTCGTCAGTTCACGATGTGTGCTCTGATGGACCTGGTTCAACTGGTCAGCCTTTTGTCAATCTTCAACACTATGCAGTGACATGGGTCAACAGTTGCAGATTCCTTAAGCAGGAAGACAGAGAGTATGGCTAGCATGGCATTAATTTCGGCGGAGAGGCTACTAGCTTGGGACATCCAGTCCTTGGCTAACAGACTTGTGAGGCTGGACATTTCAGAGCCTAGCTGAGTTCTTGCATGTGTTGTCGCTCAATCCTCATTATTGGGTCAGATCAAGGCCCGTCAGTTAGATGATCCCCATTTGGCAGTTCTCGGGGAGACGGTGCTACAGGATGGTGCCAAAAAAGTTTATATTGGCGAGGATGGTGTTCTACGACTTCAGGGTCACCTATATGTTCCTAATGTTGATAGCCTGAGGGAAAGGATTCTAGAGGAGGCACACAGTTCACGGTATTCTATTCATCCGGGTGCTACAAAGATGTATCGTGACCTGAGGCAACACTACTGGTGGCGGCAGATGAAGAAGGACATAGTGGAGTATGTGGCTAGAGGTTTAAATTTCCAACAGGTTAAGTATGTGCACCAGAGGCTAGGAGGCCTACTCCAGCAAATGCCTATACCTGAGTGGAAATGGGATTGCATCACTATGGACTTCGTAATTGGGTTGCCACGGACCTTGCGGAAGTTTGATGCGGTTTGGGTTATTGTAGACAGGTTTACCGAGTCGGCACACTTCATTCCAGTAGCACTACTTATACTTTAGAGAGGTTTTCCCAGATATACACTCGGGAGATAGTTCAGTTGCACGGTGTGCCTGTGTCCATCATATCAGATAGAGGTCCTCATTTCACCTCACATTTATGGAGAGCCGTACAGAGTGGGTTGGGCACCCGTGTAGAGCTCAACACAGCATTTCATCCTCAGACCGACGGGCAGTCGGAGCGGATAGTTCAGATATTAGAGGACATGCTCAGGGCATGTGTGATTGGCTTTGGAGGGCAGTGGGATCAGTTCTTGCCCTTGGCCGAGTTTTCTTACAACAACAGCTATCAGTCCAGCATTGAGTTGGCCCCATTTAAGGATTTATATGGTCGGCGATGTCGTTCTACCATCAGGTGGTTTGAGCCTGGCGAGGCTAAGTTATACGGTACTAATTTGGTAAAGGTTGCCTTGGAAAAGGTAAGGTTGATTCAGGAGAGGCTTCGCACGGCTCAGTCCAGACATAAGAGTTACGTGGATCAGAAGGCGCGTGTGTATCATTCATGGTCGGCGAGAAGGTTCTCTTAAAAGTCTCGCCGATGAAGGGCATTATGATGTTCGGGAAGAAGGGCAAGTTGAGCCCAAGGTTTATAGGCCTGTTTGAGGTGTTGAGGTGAGTTGGGGAGGTTGCTTATGAGCTTGATCTGCCTCCCAACTTATCGGGTGTTCATCCAATATTTCACGTATCCATGCTCCGGAGGTACCACGCCGACTTGTCTCATGTGTTAGACTTCAGTACCATTCAGCTAGACGAGAGGTTGGGCTACGAGGAGAAACCAGTGGCTATTATTGATAGACAGAAGCGCCAGTTGAGGTCTAAGAGGGTTGCTACTGTGAAGGTCCAGTGAAGGGGCCAACCAGTCGAGGAGGCGACTTGGGAGTCCGAGGAGGAAATGAGGAGCAGATATCCACACTTGGTCAGTACTCCAGGTGTGATCCTAGACCCGTTCGAGGACGAACGTTTGTTTAAGAGATGGAGAATGTAACGACCCGAGCGGTTATTTTGCCTCCTAGAAACCCGTATCCCTAAATAAGACTTCCCATATTTGATTTTATTGATTTATGACTTGCGGGGATGGTTGGTTCGGGATTTGGAAGAGTTTGGATTGAAATTGGAACACTTGGTTCCTTAAGGTTAGGCTAAGAGGCCTAGTTTAACTTTGGTCAACATTTTGATTAAATGACCTCGGAATCGGGATTTGAAGGTTCCAATAGGTTGGTATGATGATTTCATAATTGGGCGTATGTTCGGAACGGGTTTTGGATGACCCGGGAGCATTTCAGTGCCAAATAGCGAAATAAGATTCTTGAAGTTCTATAATTGAGGTTTGGAATGTGTTTTGATTATATCGAGGTCCAAATGGAATTCTGAGACCGGAAAAAGTTCCCTGATGTCATTTAAGACTTGCACACAAAATTTGATATCATTCCGAGTAGTATAAGTACGTTTCGGCGTGTTAGAAATAGATTTAAGTACTCAAAGTTCATAAGTTTGATTTAATTGGTTTTAAGGCGTGATTCTTAGTTTTGATGTTGTTTCGGGCGTTCCTAAGGTTCGAGCAAGTTTATTTTATGATTTAGAACTTGTTGGTATGGTTGGACGGGGCCTCGGGGGCCTCGGATGCCATTCGGACGTCGCGCGAGGCAAGTCCAAGCTCAAAATGAGCTGCTGGTGCACCAGTTTAGGTGCGACCGCACCTGCGGTTGGCCAGCCGCACGTGCGAGACCACAGAAGCGATTGACCCCTCGTAGTTACAGCCATAAAGCAGATGCCCAGGTTCCGCAGATGCGGTCCTTTTCCGCAGAAGCGGCGCCGCAGTTGCGGGCACCCTTTCGCAGGTGCGATCCTTGCCAGCCCTCCATCTTTCCTCTGCGGAGACCGCAGGTGCAATCCACACGCCGCAGATGCGAAAGGACTGAAGGCAGTAAGGTTATTTTTAAAACGGGGCTTAGGCATATTTGAGGTCATTTATTGCATCCTTGGGCGATTTAGGAGCTTCCAAACAGAGGATTTCAACTTAGCATTGTGAGATAAGCTATTCCTACCTAATATGAGTTTAATACTTGGTTTTTGGGTGAATTAAAACATAAAGATTAGTGAAAATTATGGGTTTAGAGCAAAACCTATGATTTTGATAAAAATAGAATTTAACCATGAAATTAGTTATGGAATCTAGTGAAAAATCATATATTATCGATCCTTAGGTTATGGGTAACAACTTCCCTTAAGAATTTCTGGAATCCGAGCACATGGGCCCGGGGGTGAATTTTAGGAATCTTGCCTTTGGGATTGGATAATCACTTTAATAGCTAGAATATGAACTTGTGAGCCTATAATGATTGGTTTTTACGCTATTTGAATAGTTTTGGAATTTGTACGGCTCCGATTTGAGGGTTTGAGAGCATTCTTGAGTTGGAAGTAGGCTCGAAACGAGGTAAGTCTCCTTTCTAACCTTGTAAGAGAGAAATCTCCCCATAGGGAACTTATATGATATATGAATAACTGTGGAGGACTACGTACGCACGAGGCGACGTGACTATTCGTGTTATGTCCGGGTAGTTTAGGTTTACACCATGCTTTTTGAATACTGTTTATTTATTTCATGCGCTAATTGTATTGGTTGGAATTTATTTCAAGATCTTAAGAATTTGAAAGTTTCAAGTAAATTATTATTTTAAAAGAAATCGAGGAAAAATATATTATGTTTATGTGTGACCGCTTCACAATTATATTCCGCGAGCGGAGTGATTCCTTCTAATACTCTCATGGGAGCGGGTTGTTCGCCTCGTCCGGTTAATAGATGCATCTAAGGTTTGAACCGTTCGACCCTTTGGTAGTGCACATTTATTATTTTGTTGGATCGGGCCGTACGTCCTCGGTATTATATGCGCATGCTATCTGCTTGGCACTTTCCCATGATTTTTATACTGTTTAAATGCCCTGGAATATAAATTTTCAACCGGAATGATAGAAGTCTAAACATGAACGCCATTGTGGAAAGACTTGTCATTTTTTGTCCTTATTTGCCATTTATCCTTGATATTCATGCTTAGCCTTATATTTAAATAAATCGTTTAGCCCTAGTAAGTTTCAAGTCGACCCTTCGTCACTACTTCTTCGAGATTAGACTGGATACTTACTGGGTACATCATGTTTATGTACTCATGCTACACTTATGTACTTAATTGTATAGGTTCTGAGGTAGGTGCATCTGGTTACCAGTTCAGAGCGCGTTCTTGATATTGAGGCAGAGCTTCCACGGTGAGCTGCTTATCCTGATGCCGTTCAGCAGCGCGTTGGAGTCCTTTCTTTTGCTTATTCTGTCTATTCTATTTCAGACAGTAGAATAGATGTATGCTTTTGTTCATTCTACTAGATGGTCATATACTTGTGACACTAGTTCCTGGCACGCACATTTGTGGACTATTTTTTTAGGGATGTAATTATTTAAATTTGACTCCTTTTGACCATTGCAATCTAAATTGCCTTCGTCATTTGTCATTTTTATATGCTTAGTAATTCAAATTAAGATATTGTTGGAAAGGTTTTAAATAAAAGAAAATGGGACTCACTTGATAAATAGTGTTTGCTTGCCTAATTTCAGTGTTGGGCGACATCGGGACCTAAAATGGAATTTGGATCGTGACAACTTCCTCCAGTTTATATTAAATGACCTTTTGATTTTTGGCATGCCCTTTAGGAAAATACTAACTCCTGAAAAGAATTACTTTAATTAAATTAAATTTAATTAAAATTTACATATTATTAATTTGACACGTTACGATAGGTAAAAAAGGACAAATTTGAAAAAATAAAATTAATGTCGTTTTAATTAGGTAAAAGTCAAAAGATCACTTATTTTAGTTTCTAATGGCTGATAGTAAAATAAGAGCCATAACCAATAAGTTGTTTTATTTTCTTTATGGTCTGACATTTTGTCTTTATAGTCAAAATAAGAGCCTTAACCAATGTGCATTAATTATTTTTTCTTGAATTTTGTTTCTATATACTAATGGAGCTAAGACTTATGTACATCACATGTCCGTTCAAAGATGACATTAAAATTCTTTCTTGATATTCATCACATATCTCTTTAACGATTTATTACATCACATCTCCCTTTAAATATGACACGTAACTCTATTTGTGTGGACTGTGACATTAATACTTTTATAACTTATTTAATTTTTAACAATCAAGTATTCAATTATAAATTGTAAAGAAAAAAATATTTACCACTTACTATTTCAGGAAAAAACTCTTATTCTCTATGTTTCATTTGATTTTAAATGATTTATTTTCTTTATTGGTATATACTTCAAAAAAAAAAATATTTTTTATATTTAAAAATAATTTTTAATCTTTTTTATTTGCCTTTAAGGACATACTATATATTATTAAAAGGAGAGGAAAAAATCATTTTCTTAAGCCAAGTGACAACCTAGAAAAAAGCCACTTGGCATAATTAGGTATTTAGTTAGTAATTAGTTATTGGTCATTGTTTTTGAATTTAAATACCTATAAAAAATAAAAATAAGAAAAAATAATAAAAATTACCAATTCAAATTGGGAGTAGTGTATGTGTGTGTGTATATATATATATATATATATATATATATATATAATATTAGAATAAAGAGAATAGGAATATCAAAACACTCCAAGAATGCCAAGTTTCACAACCAAAAGCCAATAAGTGTCAAATTTTAGGAACAGGCCTCCAAAAAGTTTGGATATTAAAAAAAAATTAAACTAAATAAAAAATATTGGACAATATTTTAAATGCTTTATTAAACCTAAAATTTCAAAAAACATAACTACTCCAAATCTAAATTATTAACTGCCGATATAATCAGATAAATGAAAAAAATACACTAAAATTAGCGTCACTTTACAAATTAAGCCTTCCCTTTTCTCTTCAAAATTAAAATTTCAGAGTGTTTATTAGATACCTTGATTTTTTAAAAATGTGTACCAAGACAAACAGTTGTTTCTCTCCAAGAGAATATATTATTGTACTAAAAGGAAAGAAAAAATCCCTCTCCTTAAGCCAAGTGGCAGCCAAGAAAAAAAGCACTTGGCATAATTAGGTATTTAGTTAGTAATTAGTTATTGGTCATTAGTTTTGGATTTAAATACCTATAAAAAATGAAAATAAGAAAAAATAATAAAAATTACCAATTCAAATATATATATATATATAATATATATATATATTATATTTTTTTATTATTATATAGTTATTATTATAGTTATAATATTAGAATAAAGAGAATAGGAATATCAAAACACTCCAAGCATGCCAAGTTTCACGACCAAAATTCAATAAGTGTCAAATTTTAGGAACAGGCCTCCAAAAAGTTTGGATATTAAAAAAAAATTAATCTAAATAAAAAATATTGGAAAATTTTTTAAATGCTTTATTAAACCTAAAATTTCAAAACATAACTACTTCAAATCTAAATTATTAATTGCCGATATAACCAGATAAATGGAAAGAGTACACTAGAATTAGCGTCACTTTACAAATTAAGCCTTCCTTTTTCTCTTTAAAATTAAAAATTCCGAGTTATTAGATGCCTTGATTTTAAAAAATGTGTACCAAGACAAACAGTTGTTTCTTTCCAAGAGAATATATTATTGTACTAAAAGGAGAGGAAAAAACCCTCTCCTTAAGCCAAGTGGCACCCTAGGAAAAACCCACTTGGCATAATTAGGTATTTAGTTAGTAATTAGGTATTGGTCATTATTTTTGGATTTAAATACCTATAAAAAATGAAAATAAGAAAAAATAATAAATAATTACCAATTCAAATTGGGGAGTACTATGCATATACGTATGTATGTATGTGTGTGTGTATATATATATATATATAGTTATTATTATTATTATTATTATTATTATATAGTTATTATTCTTATTATATAGTTATTATTATAATTATAATATTAGAATAAAGAGAATAGGAATATCGAAACACTCCAAAAATGCCAAGTTTCACAATCAAAATTCAGTAAGTGTCAAATTTTAGGAACATGCCTCCCCAAAAAGTTTGGATATTAAAAAAAATTTTAAAACTAAATAAAAAATATTGGACAATTTTTTAAATGCTTTTTTTTTTTTGAACATAAACGATAGATTTATATATAGAACTTAAACATATTACACTACCATAGTAGCAACAGTGTCTAGGGCACTGCCATTGCCTATACTAGCTAGATAATTACAAACATTGATAGGTAATTTTTTAACAAAATAACAAAAATTCTGCTTGTCCTTTTGGAATTCATATTCAAGCAAAAAGGGTGGACTTGCATGTAAGAAACATTTGGTAGGCTTGAGATTCCTGACAGCTTCCTTGGCCAGCTTATGTGCTACTGTGTTGGCTTCTCTGAAATTATGCCTCAGGATTTGGTGCTTCAGCTGGTGCATCAACCATTTTCATTCAATGATAATGTTAGTGAAATTATTTCCATTACCAGAGATAAGGTTTATGATGTCAGTGCAATCAGTCTCGGTTTCTAAATTTTCCAACTTCCACTCTATGGCAATCTCTAATCCTTCAAGTTGGGCCATCAGTTCTGCATGGGTGGATGATACTGCATGAATTGTCTTGTGATATCCCACGATCCATTTCATTTGAAATTTCGAAGGGCTCCTCCTATCCCTTCTGTATTGTTATGGCTCGAAAAAGCACCATCGCAGTTAAGCTTGAACCAATATCTAGGAGGTTTATATAATTTGATATCGATTGTGACAGTTTTGTTAATAGTGGCATATCTTTCCGTGAAAAAGACAAATTCTCAGGCTTCATGGAATAGTTTCTTATTATCAATATGGTTTTGAAGGTTGTTGCATTTGTTGTGATTTCTGTTAGTCCAAAGATTCCAAATAACATAGGAGAATAGGGTTTCCCAGTTAATGCTATTTGTATTTTGTTTCACGAAAATGTCCTTCAATTCTTCAAGCCAATTATTTTTATCTAGCAAAACATGGTGTTTTATACCAAGATTAAACCAGAATTGGCAAGCTATAGGAAATGTAATGAAAATGTGGTAGATATTTTCAATGTCCCGTTTACAACATGTGCATGTTTTGTCTATGTTCATGCCTAAATGAGCTAAGTATGATCTACACGCAGACGATTATGCATGCATTTCCAAAGGAGGAATTTGAATTTATTAGGGCAATAGAGGTGCCAAATTCAGTTGAAGTTTTTAGGAGTAGAGTTATGATTATCCAACAGTGTGTAGCAAGATTTAGTCGAGAAAATACCACTGGAATTGAGTTTCCAACTCATACTGTCCACTTTGGATCCATTAGGAGGTATGGGTGTGGCCTCGATATTTTTGATAATTTCTATAGGCAGAGTGAAAGAGATTGTATCTAGGTCCCATTTGTTATTATTAATAATATTGAAATTGGCAAGGTTGTTATCCTTTTCCGATAAGGGGCCTGTTATAGAGGATCTAAGAGTGTTTGAATTGTAGATCCATTGGTTATACCAGATATTTAATTTGGTATTTTTAGAATGGTGTCATTTTAAACCTTTATGGAAAACTTCCCAACCCTTGGTGATTGCTTGTCAAATGAAGGAGGTATTGATAGAGGAATTGGACTTGGAATATTTTGCCCCGATGAGATGCCACCATGGAGCACTAGGGTTATGCAGCAGTCTCCATACAAGACTAGCTAGTGTAACCATGTTTTTAGACTTGGCTTTCTTAATACCTAACCCACCATCCTTTTTTTCTCTAGTTATGGTTTTCCAATTAATGAGATGAAGCTTTCTAGTGGTTGTAGAGGTGCCCCATAGAAAATCTCTTTGGATTTTGTCGATGGTTTTGATGGTTTTAGTGGGGAGGAGTGTATATTGCATGGAGTAGGAGGGGATGGTGCTTAGAGTACTAGAGGCTAGAGTGGCTCTACCTGCCATATTGATGAAAAGGCATTTCCAGTGAGACAATTTAGAGTGGAGATTATCTATTATGAACTAGAAATCCTTTTCCTGGGCTTATGATTTAGTATAGGAAAGCCAAAGTAGTTTCCAAATTCATGGGTTGTTTTTATACCAAAGAGAGAAGATAGTTGGGTGCTTTGATCCTTAGGGCAATATTTGGGGATGATACTCCTAGATTTGGCCTTGTTGATAGCCAAGCCTGACTCTAAGGTAAAAAGGTTCATGCAATGTTTGATACAGAGGATGGTCTTTTTATTAGCTTTCCCCATCAGTGTTATGTCATCCGCAAAGAAGACATAAGAAAAGAACCGCCCTTTATGGCTTATGTTGATCGGGTCCCAATTGAGAATATCAACTTGATGATTGATGAGTCGGGATAAGAGCTCAATACATAGAATGAAGATATAGGGGGAGAGTGAGTCTCCTTGACGGATGCCTCTACTTGGTTGAAAAGTATTTGTTTTTGCTCCATTTACTAGTATAGCCATAGAGCTAGTGGTTATACAGTGCATGATGAGATTAGTTAAGTTTGGAGGAAAGTTAAAAAATCTTAGAGTTTTGTGAATAAAGGACCACTCCAACCTATCAAATGCTTTATCAAGGTCAAGCTTAATGATCATATCGAAATTTTTTTTATTTTTATAACGATATAGGTTATGCATAATCTCTTGAATTATAATAGCATTATCGCTAGCTTTTCTATTTTTGATAAAACTAGATTGCATGGGGCTAATGAGGTATGGAAGGAATGGCTTTAGCCTATTTGCAATGATTTTTGTAATAACTTTGTACGCCGTGTTACAAAGACCAATTGGTCTAAAATTCTTGAGATTGTTAGCATTTTGGAATTTTGGGATGAGGCATATGAGTGTTCCATTGGTTTCCCGGGGTAGTTTTTGGTATTGTGACAAAAGTCTGACAAAGAATTTTCCACTATGTGCCAGTATTTCTGGTAGAAAAATGGGTGGATTCCATCAGGTCCATGTGCCTTATAGGGTTTGAAAGAGAAAAGTGCTTTAGATATTTCTAAGTTGGTGAGAGGGTTATCAAGGCTATTGAGATTGATAGTGCTATCACTGAAGGGAGTGTTATTCATATTAGGGTTAAGAGAGTATTGATTAGTTGTGGAGAATGCTTTCATAAAAAAAGATAGGGTGTGATCTAATATTTTGTTAGGGTCAGAAATCCAACTACCATCATCCTTTATGAAATGAGTAATGGTATTTCGACACTTTCTATTAGAGGCTATGATATGGTAATATTTAATGTTGGCGTCACTTTCGTTAATCCAGTTGATTCTAGATCTCAGTCTCCAAAAGTCATGTTCCATGTGGAGGATATTGTTATATTCTAGTTGGAGATTTGGTTCTAGGTTTTGAAGAAAATCACCGTGTTGGTAATGGGGAGAGCATTAAATACCGTTTAGTCTAGCTAGGATTTTTTTCTTCCTTTTGAAAATATCTTCAACTGTATTATTTTTCCACTGGATAACCAAGTCTTTAAAAATTTTATGGGCACCTATAAAATCAGAATTTATCCATGATTTTTCCACAATATTAATAAAGTCTGGGTGCCTATACCAAATAGTTTCTAGATGAAAGGGCTACTCAATGTGATTTATATTTATAGGTCTAAGGTTAATTAAAAGAGTGTTATGATCCGAATGGGTCTTAGGTAAGTGGGTAACCACTGCCTTAGGGAATAAGGAAATCCATTTTTCATTTACAAAAATCCTGTCAAGTCGTTCCATGATTAGAACCTTAGAATTTTTCTATGGTTAGACCAAGTATATTTACATCCCTTATAACCTAAGTCAATTAAATTATAATGGTTTACACTATTTCAAATAGAGTTACTACGATTACGGTTTATAGGGTTGCCGCCAAATTTATCATTTGAGCTAAGGATGTCATTGAAGTCCCCCCCCCCCCCCCCCAGGTAACCAAGGACCAGTGTAATTTCTACTAATATTTTCTATGTTTTTCCACATGTTACAACGTTTAGAAAGTTTTGTACTAGCATAGATGAAAGAAAATAACCAAGTAGTATGATTAGGGAGTACCTCAATAGTAGCATGGATCTCTTGGTTGTTTCTAACAAAATCATGCACCTTACCAAGCTAGCATCCCAAAGAAGAACAATACCACCTGACTGCCCATCGCTAGGAATTTCGATCATTTGAGAAAAATTAAAATCACTAAGGAGTGACATATGATTCTCCATCCTAGTTTCAAGCAAAGTAACTATGCAAGGACGATGAGTATCTAACATTTCCCGAAAATTAACTCTAAGATTATCATTGTTTCCACCACATATGTTCCATATTAGTACATTTTTTGGCATAAACATTGATGCTAGATTGTTTGTTGGACCATTGTCCCTCTGGGCATGTGGCATTGGGTTCCTCCTCATCGATGGGACTAGGATCATGGCATGATTCCCTACTGTTGGATCTTGTGGGGGTCTCACATCCATTGTGAGTTTGGATAGGGTTGGGGGCAGCTCAGGACATATCTCTTATCCCTTTGGTCCCTGAACAAGAAGACCTTTACTTCGTTGAGCCTTGAAAATTCTAGGACTAGACCGTACCCCAGTAGGTTTATTTCTCCTTCTTGCTCCATGGGATTGTTTTCTAGTTCTTGTGTATTGGGAGGTGTTGGGGATTGGTGGATGATTGGAGGGTTTTGTGGTGGAGCAACAGGTTTTAGAGGGTGAGATGGGGTTGTTGG
>ML386765.1:0-31704 GCA_005239525.1 Nicotiana knightiana | reverse complement strand
GGGGGGGGGGGGGGGTTGCATGCATGTTGGGTTGGTGACTGACTCGTTGGGGACTAACCAAGGAATAAAAATTGGATTCGAGTTGGTTATCTCTCCCGGTGGGAAAAAGGGTAGGTTCACTGGAATTTGTTGAGACTGAATTGGGTTGAAGTGACTTGGGAGATTCTATTGGCTACTCATTTCTTGAGAATGGTTCAAAGTCATTGAGGGGGATAGAGGATGTAGGATGTTGTTCATCCATACATGATTTAGATAGTTTTTCATGTGCATGTTCATTCCTTCCGACATAAGTTGTGCTAGGAAGTGTGAGTTTTGGAGGATTATGATCGTCTCCTGGCCATTGAGAACCAAGCTGAATGTTATGGCGTGGCACAGGAGAGCTTGTTCTACCCAGGATAGTGGTTGATGGTCTTGGGGCAGGGGAGGTTGAATGAAGAATAGTTGGTTGTTTCCTTGAGCCGAATTTCGTGAAAGAGGAGGGTTTGACATGTTTAGAGCTCTTTGGTGACTCAAGATTTGCACAAGGTTGTACCTTCTTCTTTGGGTTGTTGGAATTCTCGGCATGTTTTGAGGTAATGGGAGATGTTATATTGAGGGTGGAAGAGGGAGTGTCTAGGGTTGATAGAGTCAAAGTAGAGTTGTTGATGATTGAATCTTTAGGTTGGATATTGAAGTTACTTGTAGCAGTGGAATTAGGAAGATTTAGGGTAGATTGTGTATCTTTTTCGTGAGTAATGTCTGCGGACATTTGGCCATTTGCAAGGCAGTGTGTTGCCACTTGTTCATTTTGTAGTAATTGATTAGTATTACCCATACAGAGAGAGTGGTCTGATTTGTGGAGTGAATTAATAAAGTTATGGCCTTGATCGGTATTAGGATGGGTGGTAAGGTTGGAATTAGCCTCTATTAGGTTATCATTTGGAGGTATAGTGGAATTATTAGCATGCATGGCATCTGATTGGCCGTTAGTTTTGGTTGCCAAATGGTCAGCGAGGTGGTGAGGAGTAGCCACGTCAATTTGCATGGAATTAATGTCATTTTTTTTGGATTATTTTTAATAATCACATTGGGGTTCGGCGGAGACACCAAGGGTGAAAATGAATTTTTATTAAGAAAATTATTTTTATGGGAAGTAATACTGGAGTAATTTTTTTGGCTTCTAGTATGATTTAAGCTTAATTTATCAATGAAATATTTCCTACCAAAATGTTTAATATCAGGGATGGATTTAGAAATACCTGCATTGATCCCTATTGGGCAGTTACCTTACCAGTGTTGGGAATTGGCTCCTTGAACTTTTGGTTGAATCTCTTCTTTTTGGGGAACACTACCATTTTCCATATATCTTCCTTGGGCAGTTAGGAGTCAGTGTTTGTAACGTCTTCCATCTTCTTTGATTGGCTATTGGGTTTGTCATCATCCGGATTGGCCAAAAGATATGTTGATTTAGTGTATTTGCATGTGGCAATTAAATGCCCTAGCCTACTGCAATTTTGGCATAATAACTTGTCCACCTCATATAAGATTTCTTGTTTGTGATGGCCAATGAAAATGGAGGATGCCACCAGGATTTCCAAAGGGAGTTCAATACACAACCTAGCATACCTCCCCCTAAGAGTAGATGATGTGCATGAATCAATTTTCAAAAGTTTACCAATTCTGTTACCAATATTTGAACATCGTAAAATTATGTTGGTAATTGTGGTAATCTTATCCAAATGGCAGCTTTGGTTAATTTTTCTTTTGAAGCAATAAAATTTGGCACCCATTTTTGGAAAGATAGGAAATGTCCAAGGATGGACCAAGGGCCATTGCGAAGAACCTTGAGCATGCTTGCCTCCGTATTGAATTTTGTGATATAATAATCTGACCCAAGGTCGATCAATGAAAATTTTTCTTTTAATTTCCATTGGTCTTGGATTTTCCTTTTAAGGAGTTGATGTTGTACCCTAAGACCTTGAATTTTGATAATTGTAGAGTACCTCCAAGGGGCATAGATTCTTTGCAGTTCATCCGATGAGAGGTGAATTAGATGTTCACCATCATTCTTGAGTCTTGGATCATTGTCCACCCTTGGAAATTGTTCTTGTGGATGTATCACATCATCTATGACCATATTAATTTAGCCATCATGGATTCTTTCTAGTAGTTTTTCTTTGAAGTTTGTTCCTGGAGGGGGTGGATTTGGGGTGGGGAATGGATTGTTGTTGGTAGAGTCCGGTGGTTTGGGAGGAATCAAAGTGGAGGCCCAAATCTAAATTATTAACTACCGATATAATAAGATAAATGGAAAGAGTACACTAGAATTAGCGTCACTTTACTAATTAAGACTTCCCTTTTCTCATCAAAATTAAAAATTCAGAGTGTTTATTAGATGCCTTATTTTTAAAAAATGTGTACCAAGACAAACAGTTGTTTCTTTCCAAGAGAATATTGTTGTACTAATTTGATAATATTGAGAAACAGTTATTTAGCACTTTTAGAATAAAATCTAAAACCATTTTTGATTAATTGAATTATATATCTATATTTATATATAGATTCACTTGTCAAGAATATAATAAAAATATAACAAAATAAAGTAGCAAACAAAAATATTAAACAAAGTAATATGCTAATAAAAATTTCTATTATCAATGTAATAATACTAAATATTGGATAGTATAATAATAAAATACATAACAAAAAAGTTAGTCGATGACTATATGTCACGACCCAAATTTCCCTCTGTTGGGTATCGTGATGGCACATAGTCTTAGGGACTAATTAAGCCTAACAGTTACTGAATAACAACAATAATAAAAGAAGGGTAGTAGTCTCGATATAAAATCTCAACAGAATGTACAAACTTTCCCAAAATCGGTAGGACAAGTCATAAGCTCTACGAATCTTCTACAACTTCTAAGTACATCTGTTTGGAAATAAATACAACAGTGTATGAATAATAAATACAAAGAAGGTGACTCCGACGCTTGCGAACGCAGCAACAGGTTACCTTGAGTCTCCTCGTCAATCATCCACACAACTACTACAATATATACCTGGATCTGCACACAAAAATGTGCAGAAGTGTAGTATGAGCAAACCACAGTGGTTCCCAATAAGTATCAAGACTAACCTCGGTGGAGTAGTGACGGGGACTAGTCAAGACACCACTGGTCTACATAATATAAATAACATGAATATAGAAATGACCGAACGTTACATCTATCTAAGACTTCTCAGGATAATCCACCACAATGACAATATAAAGCGGAAGGAAATTACAGAAATCAATCACGAAACAGCACAAAAATACACAGAAAGATGGACAGCAAAACAAGCCGAATCGAAAGGAAACACAATACAATAGAGGACACCGATAACTCAACTCCACGTTGGTTTGTTCACAGGGGCCTTAGACATTAAAATCCATAACTAGTAGAAATCTTTAAACAGCAGTTCATATGAAAAACTTTTACAAATAAAATTATTTTAGTATGGAAGAGTTTACTTTGAAAACATACTTTCTCCAAAAGTAGATATAAGTATAATTAATAGAGAGAATTACGTAAAACATAGTTTCTTTCAAACTACGAAGCTTTCCAAAGAGGCTTTCCCAATGATTGACTTTCAAATATCATTTTAGGTAAAACTAGTGCTTTTCAAATATACCTTCGATGTAAAATTCATTCAAATATAATCATTTCAAAACCATTGCTTTTTGAATAATACTTTTCAGTAAAATTCCTTGATAAAAATCTCCTCAAGATTTATCCACCGGGACTCAGTCCTTAACTCAGAAATTTCTATGCAGTACAGGAGGAATATCAAATATTGCCAATAAATACAGTAAATGGAAAACAAGAATGACGGAAATAATAATGCATAAATACGGCACAGAATGTCTCTTCGTGCTAACATAACATAACATGGCACGGAATGTCCCCTCGTGCTAACATAACATAACATGGCACGGAATGTCCCCTCGTGCTAACATAATATAACATGACACGTAATTTCCCCTCGTGCTAAATAACATAAACATGGCACGGAATGTCCCCTCGTGCTAAATAACATAAACATGGCACGGAATGTTCCCTCGTGATAAATATCATAAACATGGCACGACATTATCCTTCGTGCTTAATATCATAAACATGGCATGTCATTATCCTTCGTGCTTTACACTCTTCCTCACCCAAACAATATCAAGAATAACAGTTTGGCAAGGAAAAACCAACAATATGACCCATAAATCACCACATCCCGGCAAGGGAGTAAACAATACAAACAATATCATTAATAACATAACCAGTAATAGAAACCACAACATCCCGGCAAGGAAGTCAACAGTACAAACGATATCATTCACAGCATAAGCAGTAATAGGCACCATCACATCCCGGCAAGAGAATCAATAATACAAACCATATCATTAACAACATAGACAGTAACAATAACCATAACATCCCGGCAAGGGAAACAACTATAACCAATCTCACCTAAACAGTTTACTTCACGGAATAACACTCGGCTTAAAACAAAAGGCTCAATAATAGGCAACATCAAGGAAATACCAATAACATAAATATCTAACAATTAGACCTAAGTGGAATTTAAGGGAATAGTCATATAAATCACAATGTAAGACTCACGGGCATGCTTGACTCCAACGAATAAATTTTCCAACTACGGCTAGTCAACTATAAGGCTAGATGACACTAATTATAGTCAATTAGGCAAGCTAGGAAGAAAATATAGCATGATGATAAGAGAAGTAGAATATTCAGTTAAGTCAAGTCAATTCAAATAGCCAATGAAGAATCCAAAAACAAGTAATTCTAATTTAAACAGGAAGGAATGAAATTAACAACCAAGGATTCAAGCGTAACAATTACAAATCATACACATGTAATATAAGAATCTACGAATCCTAAAAGGGCAATCTAATTGTAAATAAGTACGAATACACACTCGTCACCTCACATACTCGGACTACAATCAACAAGGAAGACTCAATCCTAAGGGTTAGTTCCCCCACACAAGGTTAAGCAAGATACTTACCTCAAAGACGACAACCCGGTACTCAAAAATAGACTTCTTGGGCGGAAAGACCTCCGGATGGCTTACAATCAACTAAAACAACTTCAAAAAACGCATAAAATGTATAAGGAACTATCCTGAATAATAAAGTTTCAATCTTTACAAAATTATAAAAATCGACCCAAAAGTCGACCCCTCGGGCCCCACCTCGGAACCCGACAAATTTTACAAATTCTGATTACCCATTCCGATACGAGTTCACCCATACTAAATTTATCCAATTCTGATAACATTTGGTCTTTCAAATCATGAATTTACATTTTAGAAGTTTTCTTTCAAAACCCACAATTCCCTAAACCCAAAACACAAATTAAATGATAAAAACAACAACTAATTCGCGAAATATATCTAGTGGAAGAACACTTACCCATTCGATTTGTGTGAAAAACCCTCAAAGAATCTCCCAAAACCGAGTTCTAGAATTCAAAATATGTTTAAAATGGTGAAACCCTGATTTTGCAAACTTATATTCTGCCCAGATGTTTAATGAATCGCGATCACGGAGAAGAAAAGAAAGACTGCCCAGGCTTAAAGCACTGCGATCGCGGGGGAAGTAATGCGATCGCGAAGAGGAACAATTGCCACTGGCCAAAACTCTCTATGCGATCGCGAAGGCACGTGTGCGATCACGTGTGAGAAGTTACCTGCTGCCCAAATTTCCGCACTACGCGGTCGCGAATCGTGGAACGCGATCGCGTAGAAGAGATAACTGGATGCCCTGCTGGAACATTATGTGATCGCGATGCTATAGATGCGATCGCGAAGAAGAAGAAAGCATACCTCTGCGATTGCGGTAGATTATGCGCGAACGCATTGAAGGAAAGTATGGGATGCTCAAAGAGACACTATGCGATCGCATATAAGGAAATCAGAATGCAGGTTCAACAATTCAAAATAGGGAAAATAGACCCGAAACACACCCGAGACCTTGGGGCTCAAAACCAAATATACACACAACCTCAAAAATATCCTACGGACTTATTCGAGTAATCAAAACACCAAAATAACATCATAAACATCAAACTAAACCTCAAAATCAATGATATTTCTCAAAATTTCTTTAAACATCAAATTTTGCATTTTTGACTCGAATCACGTCAAACCAAGTCCGTTTATTACCAAACTTCACAGATAACACATATAAATCATATCGAACCTGTAGCAGGCTCCGGAAACAAGATACGAGCCCGATACTATAGGTTTCACATCAAATTTCATTTTCAAAAACCTTTATATTTTCATAAAACAATTTTCTCTAAAACTTCATTTCTCGTACTTGGGACCTCGGAATTCGATTCCGGGCATACGCCCAAGTCCCATATTTTCCTACGGATCCTCCGGGACCGTCAAATCACGGGTCCGGGTTCGTTTACCAAAAACGTTGACCGAAGTCAATTTTTATTCAAATTTCTAATACAAAATTATCATTTTTATTAGTTTTTCACATAAAGAGTTCCTGGCTACACGCCCGGGCTGCACACGCAAATTGAGGTGAGATAGAATGAGGTTTTGACAACTTCGGAACATAAATTAGCTAAAAAAATACGGGATGACCTTTTGGGTCATCACACTATATACGTCCCTTTAATTTAATAGAGATTTTATTGATTTAAATTCAAATTAAATTATTGAGAACAACAAAGTAACATTTAAATAAAATAATATTTCAAGAGTAATAAAATATATATCTGTTGTTATATTACAAAAAGAAAGTAGTAAAAAAAAACATTTAAATAGAGTAAAAAATATTAAATAAAATATTATGCTAATAAAAATTTCTATTAACAATGTATTAATACTAAACATCTATTTATATAGAATAAGAGAAGAAAATCAAAGTGATGATGTCAAGTGTAACAGAAAATATTTTAACAAGTGTCAAATTTTAGAACAAACCTCCAACAAATTTGGATATTCAAAAATTATTTAAAAAAATGAGAAAGAAATCATAAAAAACTAACTACCTAAAATTAACTACTCAAATGTGGGTTAGGGTTGGTTTAGGTTAGTTTATGTAACGACCCGACCGGTTGTTTTGCTTTCTAGAATCCCGTGCCCCTAAATACGACTTCCTGTATCTGCTTTTATTCACTTATGACTTACGGGGTTGGTTGGTTCGGGAATTGGAAGATTTTGGGTTGGAATTGGAACACTTAGTTCCTTAAGGTTGGCCTTGAAGGCCAAGCTTGACTTCGGTCAACATTTTTAGTAAACGACCTCAGAATCGGAATTTGAAGGTTCCAATAGGTTCATCTGATGATTTCGCACTTGGGTGTATGCTCAGAACGGGTTTTAGATGATCCGGGGGCGTTTTGGTGCCAAATAGTGGAATATGAATCTTGAAGTTCAAAAATTGAGGTTTGAAATGTGTTTTGGTGTTATCAAGGTCCGAATGGAATTCCGATAGTAGGAATAGTTTCGCAGTGTCATTTATGACTTGCTCACAAATTTGGTGTCATTCCGAGTAGTATAAGTACGTTTCGGCGTATTGGAAGTGAATCCAAGAACTTAAAGTTCTTAATTGAGTTTAGTTGGTTTTGGGGTACGATTCTTAGATTTAATGTTGTTTCGAGCGTTCCGCAGGTTCGAGCGAGTCCGTTTTATGATTTAGAACTTGTTGGGTCACGACCCAAAATCCGTAGGTCGTGATGGCGCCAGACACCACTGTCAGAAAAGCCATATCCTTAATTAATTGAAATATATTCATGTTTTAATGTTTTTGAAACCGTTACCTTTTCTTGCATTTCATAATCAAATAAATAAAGTTTCATAAATTAAATATGACAACAAATAAAATTCTGTTATTTAAAAACAGTGATCTAAAGATTTCACTTAAACAATTATCCCAATACATAACCCAGAACCCGGTGTCACAAGTACATGAGCTATTTCTAAGAATTTTTCAAATATTACAAAGCCTGTCCGAAATACAACTGGACAAGGAAATTTAAAATGAAATAGATACAGTATGATGGTGACTCTGTCAGCTGCGGATCGCTTCCGGAAGATGCAGCTCGCCTGAGTCTCCGAATCCTCCACATTTGCTATGTAAGTACCTATGCAATAAAATGCACGGCAAGTGCAGTATGAGTACAAAAATAACGTGTACTCAGTAAGTCGCCCGCCTAACCTCAGAGTGATAGTGACGAGAGGTCAATTTAGAAAATTACTAAAGGTCCATTTAAAATGTTTAAGAGTGACACTAAGCATGGTTTTTATCGTAGACAGTTTATAAAACAGGATTTAAATATCCTTCAATTTCGTTCACATTTAACACTTTATATCTTCGTCATATTCACAATTAATCAACATGGTGATTTGATCAGATAATAATGAATCAACGGAAGGAACAACTTCTTCCAAAAGTCTTTTTAATAACTTTAAATCTTTGTCATTTAAATTGACAATTTAACATTTCAGGCCAATAATCAGGCAAATCTCATAGCAACTACGCATCAAATATCATGCGCAAGCAATGCCGAGGGTCGAACGGTGCGGACCAACAATAAGAAATTGTGCACTGCCGAGGGGTCGACCGGCTCGAACCATATATGCATTTATCTGCCCCGCTCGCGAATCGATCATGCGACGCGGTTAACATAGTACGACTAGCCTGCTCGCGAATCATACATGCGACTCAGGTGCTCATATGAATACATACACAAATACAGGGTCTTCCTGCTCGTGAATCACTCAAGCGACTCAGGCACCCAAAGTTACACATATCCACAAAATAAACTCATATTTTTATCAAGAAAACCATTTTTCTCAGGAAAGTGTAAAATTTTTATTAAAAGGAATATGGAATATAGGTTTTGAAATCTTTGTTTTGAAACTCATTTGTCAAGTTTGATGGTATTCCTCGATACCACCTAGTCCAGGTACACATATATTCACAGCGGAAATAAATTTCCTTTTTAGAAGATTAACAATATGAAATCTAGTTTTCTTTTAAACATTTAATTACGTTTTCGGTCATATTAGCAGTTCAATGATACAGGCAGGGTTACAGGTACACACATAAAGCATGCTAGTGGGTCCTAGGCTACCCGGACATGGCATAATAGTAGCTACGCACGGACTCCCGTCACCTCGTGCGTACTTAGCCCCCGAAGATAGTCGCATGTAGTGAATTAAGTCACCTAGGGGGACGATTCCCCTCACAAAGTTAGAAAGGAGACTTACCTCGCTCCGAAATTCCAACACCGGCTTCCAAGCCCTTCCGATGACTCCAACGGACGCACAACGCTCCGAAACTACCACATAAATGACAAAGCAATGAAAATTCATCCTAATACTCACAACAAATTCAGATTATATACTTTCCCAACCCCGCTCGAAGAAATGACCAAAATGCCCTTGGGCCCACGTGCCCGAAAATCCAAAATTCTCGAAGATACATTCTACCCATAACCTTACTAACTCAAATATATAATTTTGTCAAATATTCATGCTCAATTCGTGGCTAAAATCCAATTTTTCAAAAATTCTAGGTTTCTTCATTATTTCCCCCATTTCCTACAAATTTTAAGCCTAATCCATGCGCATAATCTTGTATTTAACCTTAGAAACAAGTACAACTTACCCATTGATGCTTGGTGAAATCCCTCTTGAAAAGCTCTCCAAAATCGTCTCAACCAAATGATAAATGAGAGAGAAATGGCTCAAAATCGATCTTTAAAACATTCTGCCCAAGCATTTTCCGCACCTGCGGTCCTTCCTCCGCACTTGCGGGTCAAATCACTTCTAACCTTCCTGGAATTCAATTCCGACCACGCCCACGGGTCATAATACCTGAAACGGATCTGATCACAACTTCAGACCGCTGAACAATGTGCTAGAGCTCAAAATGACCGGTCGGGTCATTACATGTTGGTATTTTCGAACGGGGCCTCGGGGCCCCCGACGTCGCGCGAAGCGAGTCCCATCTCAAAGAAGAGTTGCTGGTGCACCAGGTCTGGTGCGACCACACCTACGAATGGCCAGCCGTATGTGTGATACCGCAGATGCGGCCATCGAAGGGGTGCCCATGATGCGCAGATGTGGTCCCTTCTTCACAGAAGCAGAGCCGCAGGTGCGGGACTCCTTCCGCAGGTGCGATCCATGCCAGCCCCTCCCCTTTCCGCAGATGCGGACCCTAGTCCGCAGGAGAGGGACCGCAGGTGCGCTCCACTCACCGCAGGTGCGAAATCCCTGGAGGCAGTAAGGTCATTTTAAATCGGGACTTAGGCTCATTTGACAGAATTTATCACACTTTGGGCGATTTAGGAGCTCCCAAAAAGAGAGGTTTCAACTTAGCACCTTGAGGTAATGTATTTCCTACTTAATGTGAGTTTATTACTTAGTTTTTGGGTAGATTAACACACAAAGATTAGTAAAAATTATGGGTTTAGGATAAAACTTATGGTTTTAATAAAAATTAGATTTAACCACGAAATTTGTTATGGAATCTAGTAAAAATCAGATGTTATTGATCCTTAGGTTATGGGTAACAACTTTCTTTAAGAATTTCCGAAAATCCGAGCATGTGGGCTCGAGGGTGAATTTTAGGAATCTTACAAATTGGCTTGGGTAATCACTTAAACGGTAGAATTGTGAACTTTTGAGCATAGATTGACTAGTTTATATAATGTTTGGCTAGTTTCGAGTTGTTGGGCGTCAAATTTGGAGGTTGAGCGCAATCTTGAATCGGGGAGTAGGTTTGATATGAGGTAAGTCTCCTTTCTAACCTCGTAAGATGGAAATGTCCCCATAGGTGAAATAATTTATTATGTGCTACTATCTGTGGGGGTAACTTTCGAGCATGGATTGACTGTTTGAATGTGTGTATCTATGAGTACCTGCGTCGCATGTATGATTCGCGAGCGGGGTAACT
This sequence comes from Nicotiana knightiana, assembly GCA_005239525.1. NCBI lineage: Eukaryota > Viridiplantae > Streptophyta > Magnoliopsida > Solanales > Solanaceae > Nicotiana > Nicotiana knightiana. Next base: position 20,744 of record ML386765.1, on the reverse strand, counting down.
CTATTATTTATAAATTTACCGCACCGCATATATGATTCGCGAGCGGGGTAATAGATGCATCTATGGTTCGCGTCGTTCGACCCTCTGGCAGTGCACATTTATTTTTGTGTTGGATCGGACCGTACATCCTCGGCATACTATGCGCATGTTAATTGCTTGGTACTTTCTTCTGGTTTCTAAACCATTAAAAAGGTTCTAAAAGAATAAATGAGAAATCGGTTTGACAGGAGTTGACACATAAATGTACCTGTGGATAGATTGTTATTCTTGTCCTTATTGATATTCATCTTTGATATTCATGCTTAGCCTTATATTTAAATAAATGGTTTTGGACCTATTAGGTGTCAAGTAGACCTCTCGTCTCTACTTCTTCGAGATTAGACTGGATACTTACTAGGTACATAATGAGCTGCTTCTCTTGATGCCGTTCAGCAGCACGTTAGAGTCTTCCCCTTTTTTTCCATTCTGTCTACGTCTTCTCAGACAGTAGGATAGGCGTATTCTTTTTTTTATTTTTCCTTCTACTAGATGCCTGTATATTTGTGACACCGGTTCCTGGCACACACATTGGTAGACTACCTTTTGGAAATGTAACTATTTAACTCCTTGATTATTTCAAGTAAATTTGCTTCGATATTTATCATTTTCTCATGCTTGTGACAAATTTGAGTATTGTTAATAAAAGTTTTATAAATTATAAGTGGACTCACTAGAAAAATAAGATTGGCTTGTCTAATGTCGGCGTTGGGCGCCATCGCGGCCTAGATTAGGATTTGAGTCGTGACAGTTTATTTCTTTGTTTATTTTTTTAAAATTATTTTCGTTATTCTTTTTTTAAATAAAAGGTTTATTTATTTATTAAAATTAAGGCAATATTATTGAATAAAATTTAAAACAAAAAAATATTTTAAGAGTAATAAAATATATAACTTTTATTATATTACAAAAATAAAGTAGAAGACAAAAATACTAAACGAACTAATATTCTAACAAAAAATTTCTATTAACAATGTAATAATACTAAACATACTAAACATTGGATAATGTATACGGTCGAAATCGGGTATGCCCAAATTCGTGAGCTCGATAAGCTGACTCGAAGGAAAGCTCATGATAGACTGGTTCGAGCTTGATGGCAAAATACGAAGCTTGAAGATCGAAGCACCCGCTGAGGATCGAGACCAGGCATGACCAACGTCGAGTAACGGAATAGCGAGATATTAGTAATCGACCAAAGATCGCAGCAGAAATCTCGGAAGAAATTGAACTGTTAACAGTTATTGACATCAATCATGGGATTTATTTCCGTTATTAAAGTTGTACCTTATTTAGGATTCTTCTACTATATAAAGAGGGACCTTATTAATTTGTAATCATCATACATTCACTGAAAATAATATACACATTTCTCTCTATTTACTTGCTACTGTTCTTACTGCTCTTGTTACTTGATCTCGAGGCTATCCTGAATCGAGGTTGATATATTGTCACAACATTGGTTTGATTTATTTTGCCGTTCAATTTATTTATTTAATTCGTCATTTATCAATTGGCATTGAATCAAATCACGTATCCTTAAAACCACAATATAAGTTTAATTGTTACTCGAATTTCTAGGTAAACAGTTTGGCGCCCACCGTGGGGCTAAGGATAATAGTGATTGCTCAGTACTAATTCTGGTAAAACACACTATTACACTTGTTCTTGTCAAGAATTTTTGTTTCAGGTTGAATCATGTCAAACTCACAAAACACATCTACACACGGCGACAATGGCCTCAGACTTCACGGGGAAAATAAGAATGTTATTGCTCCAGGAATCGAAGTGCCACAGGCTGATCTTGGAGGAGAACCGACCGTCAAACTGGTCGACGTCAGTTCGTATGTTGCTCAGAATGCGGACGTAGGCTCAGATCCCGAGGGAAGTGTACGTAGAGAAGGTTGAACTGACGGTCGAGGTACACAGGGCATAAGAGACGAAAATAAGTCTCCAAGTAATATTCGAAATGCTTCAAGCTCAACAAACTGCCATTTCTCAGTTACAAAATTAGCACAGAGCTCCAAATTGGGTCGAGCAGGAGACTACTCGACGTACCGATAATGGGGATGCTCGAGGAGCTCACTAAGAGAATTGAATCAGGAGAGATGAAAATCGAGGCCAAATATAAAAAGGTGTAGACTTACAACTCTCGAGTTGACCAGATACCGGGGGCACCACCGATCTTGAAAGGAATGAATTCGAAGAAGTTTGTGCAAAAACCATTCCCTCCGAGTGCGGCTCTGAAGCCCATTCCAAAGAAGTTCCGTATGCCTGTCATACCTAAAGACAACGGGACCACTGACCCCAATGAGCATGTTACCTCTTACGCGTGCCATTAAGGGTAATGATTTGGAGGATGACGAAATCGAGTCTGTGTTGCTGAAAAAATTCTGAGGGACCCTGTCGAAGGGAGCTATGATTTGGTATCACAACTTGTCGCCGAATTCCATCGATTCATTCGCCATGTTGGCGGATTCTTTCGTAAAAGCACACGCCGGGGCCATAAAGGTTGCAACAAGGAAATCAAACCTCTTCAAAGTGAGACAAATGGATAACGAGATGCTAAGGATGTTCGTGTCTCGATTCCAAATGGAACGCATGGAGTTGCCACCAATCACAAATGATTGGGATGTTCAGGCTTTCACCTAAGGTTGAACGAACGGAGTTTGATAGCATCATGACAGTTGAAACAAAATTTGATCGAGTATCCAGCTGTAACTTGGGTAGATGTTCACAACTGATATCAATCGAAGATCAGTGTTGAAGATGACCAGTTGGGATCCCCTTCCGGTTCAGTACATCCAAACCGCTTGACAGGTAAAAACCAAAGGGACGTTGTGTCATGCCCCAAATTTCCCTCCGTTGGTATCGTGATGGCACCTAGTCTTAGGGACTAGGTAAGCCTAACATTTCCACTGAACAACAACAATAATAAAGNTGTCACGACCCAAATTTCCCTCCGTTGGGTATCGTGATGGCACCTAGTCTTAGGGACTAGGTAAGCCTAACATTTCCACTGAACAACAACAATAATAAAGGAATTTTAAAAAATTCTAAATAGAATTCTTGACATAGTTTACAATTTCCCAAAACCCAGTAAATACAAGTCATAAGCTCTACGAAATCTTTCTATCAAATCTAAGTACAACTGTCTAGGAATAAGTAAGTACAGTTGAATAGAAATAAAACAGGAAGGTGACTCCGAAGCGTGCGAACACAGCAGCAGGTTACCTTGACTCTCCTCAGCAACGATCTGCGCAGCTACTAACAACAATAACCTGAAGCTGCACACAAAAATGTGCAGAAGTGTAGTATGAGCACACCACAGCGGTGCCCAGTAAGTATCAAGACAAACCTCGGTGAAGTAGTGACGAGGACTAGTCAAGACACCACTAGTCTAATAAGTAAAAAGGCATAGATGTATAAATGACCGAACCAAAATATCTATCTAAAGATTTCTCAATGTAATTAAGATACGATCGAATAATATGGAATAAAATTCAATAATCACGATCAACGGACATCATAATAGAAATACGCAAAGAGAATGGAAAAGATGCAATCCAAATGGCGGGAATTACAACCCAACAAAAACACAAGCAAATCAACACTGCATCAATTTATTCACGTCAGAACTTAGCCAATAACTCAATAAAACTAGTCAAACCTTCGAGTGGAAACCTTTAAATCATGAGTTCAATTTGAAAACTTTAAAGATATAATCATTTCGGAATAGAGAAATTTTTTCTTCGAAACATACTTTCTCTGAATGTATATTTATATATTTTTATAAAGAGAAATCTTTAAAACATAGTCTCTTCAAATACGTGGTGTTCTAATATACTTTTTCAAANGCTTTTCAAATATACTTTCAAAAAAGAAGTCTTTTAGACATAACTTTTCCTGGAGATAATTGCTTTTCAGCTATACTTTTCAATATATATATTTATGTCTTTCAATCCAAATCTCCTCAATCATAAAACTACCGAAACTCAGTACGCCACTCAGAATTTGTCATGCAATGCAGTACAGGGGAAAGCTCCCAGATCTCTGTCCGTAGTCCCAATTTAAATATGCGATGTAGTACAGGGGGAAAGCTCCCGGATCTCTGTTCGTAGTCCCAATTTAAATATGTGATGCAGTACAGGGGGAAAGCTCCCGGATCTCTGTCCGTAGTCCTAATTTAAATATGTGATGCAGTACAGAGGGAAAGCTCCGGGACCTCTGTCCGTAGTCCAAATTTAAATATGCAGTGCAGTACAGGGGGAAAGCTCTCGAATCTCTGTCCGTAGTCCAAATTTAAATATGCAATGCAGCCACTAAGGGAAACAACCAGAATGTGACAGAAACAACATATATGGCCACAACCGGCGCGAAAGCAAACAAGGCCGAATATAAAGTGCGATGAGAAAATCAATACAAAGACTTAAATCACAAAAGTGGTAACAACTCGCTCATAAGAAGTAGCCACTGAGAGGAATGCCAAGCACAAAGAGAGAACAACATAACAAGGGGAAGACAAGACAAATAGAGCAACGACTCTATACATTCAAGTTCGCAACCAAGAAACCAAATCATCACGGCACGGGAATCAGCTATAACCAATCTCACTTAGACAATTAGCTTCACCGAATAAACTCAGTTTGAACAATGCTCAGTAAATAGGCAGCATCAAAGAATACCATCAACATGGGCGGTCATCAATTGAACCTAAGTAGTACTTAAGAGGAAAAATCATTTAAATCACAATGTACGACTCACAGGCATGCTTGACCAGCGTATAGATATTCTAATTTCTTGTTAGACATTTATAGAGCGAGATTATACTAGTTCTAGTCACATAGGCAGCGTATGAAGGAAGACATAGCATAACAGTAAGAAAACAAAGTCTTCATTTAAGTCAATTAAGATCATATAAGAAACAAGGAATGCTAGGCAAGTACTTCTAACTTGAACAGGAGGAGATGTGACTAGAAATCAGGAATTCAGATATAACAAGTTCGATTCATATACGGGGAACATAAGGACACAAAAATCCCTAAAGGGCAATCTATTTACAAATAAGTTTGAGTACACACTCGTCACCTCGCGTACGCGTACTACAATCAACATAGAAGACTCAATCCTAAGGGGTAGTTTCCCCCCCACAAGGTTAGGCAAGATACTTACCTTGACTGCGCTAATCAACTTAATACCACGCTCTTGCCACGATTACCCAACACCGGGTGGGCCAAATCCAAGTTACCCAGGTGAAAAAGCATCCAAAAATTGCCTCTCCCGAGCTCTCCAATTTGAAAAATGGTGAAAATAACATAAACCCTCAGATCTGATATAATTGCCCAGCAATTTCGCACCTGTGCCCCTGGGACCGCAACAGCAGTCCCGCACCTGAGGAAATACCATCTCAGGTGCGAAAACCCACTAAAAAGCCTGGGGTCGCACCTGCGGTCAAATGGATGCACCCGCGTGTCCTCATCTGCGGAAAACACACCGCACCTGCAAGGATTGGGGGATTGGGCTAAGTCCGCACCTGCGAGCTCCTCGTTGTACCTGTGTGTCTGCACCTGCGGAAGGTCCATCACAGGTGCGAGACACCAGAACCAGCAATGGTTCAGCTGTCTCCCAAGTGGTAATAACACCCGATGAGCATTATAAACGTACCCGAGGCCCCCGGGACCCCGTCCAACCACACACAAGTCATATAACCTAACACGGACTCGCTCGAGGTTTCAAACCACATAAAACAACACTAACACGATGAATTAAACTAAAAGTCCATGAAAATTCTTCAAACTTCTATAAACATTAAGTTTTGCATTTAAGGTCCGAATCACGTCAAACTAAGTCCGTCTCTTACCAAATTTCACAGATAACACATATAAATTATATCGAACCTATATCGGGCTTCAGAACCACAATACGGGCCCGATATTACAGTTTTCACCTCAAATTTCATTTTCAAAAACCTTTATATTTTTCAGAAAATAATTTTCTTTAAAAATTCATTTCTCGGACTTGGGACCTCAGAATTCGATTCCGGGCATATGCCCAAGTCTCATATTCTCCTACGGACCCTCCGGGATCGTCAAATCACGGGTCCGAGTCCGGGTGCGTTTACCAAAAATGTTGACTGAAGTCAACTTTATTCAAATTTCTAATACACAATTATCATTTTTTATCAGTGTTTTTTCACATAAAGGCTTTCCAGCTACACGCCCGGGCTACGCACGCAAATTGAGGTGAGATAGAAGGAGGTTTTCACGACCTCGAAACACAAAATTAGGTAGAACATATAGGATGACCCTTTTGGGTCATCATACGTTGATAGAAAGCCAAGGCCGAATAAAGATCGGTACCAGCCATATATTGCAGATCGAAGGAATAATGGTCTGGGCGCAACTCCGCCCGGAACGATTGAAGAAGCAATCGAGGACAAAATTCTCGGGGACTTATGAGTAAAACTGGCTTCGACAAATATGCAGATCCCACAGAAGCACCACGGCTATTGGAGTACAATTTTAGCGTCGATGCATCGGGTATTGTATCGGCTATCGGAAGGATCAAAGATAATAGGTGTCCCAGACCTATATAGACCGATCCTTCTCAAAGGAACCCAAATTTAATGTTAAATATCATGGCACACATGGTCATAGGACCGAAGATTGCAGGCAGCTGAGGGAGGAGGTATCTGGACTATTCAACGAAGGCTATCTTCGAGAGTTCCTCAGCGATCGAGCTAAAAATCACTTCAGAGAAAGAGACGCCAACAACAAGAATGAACAAGAAGAACCTCAACATGTCATTCATATGATCGTCGGCGGGGTCGACGTCCCACAAGGACCTATATTCAAACGCACTAAGGTGTCTATCACCAAAGAGAAACGGACTCGAGACTATGTGCCCGAAGGCACTTTATTATTCAATGACAAAGAAGCGGAAGGCATTTCTCAGCCACACAACGACGCCCTGGTAATTTCTATTTTGTTGAATAAAATTCAAGTTAAACGTGTTCTAGTGGATCCAGGTAGCTCAAAGACATCATTAGATCGAGGGTCGTGGAGCAGCTCGACCTGCAAGACCAAATTGTACCTGCATCTCAAGTCCTAAACAACTTCAACATGGCCAGTGAAACAACTAAGGGGGAGATTATCCTACCGGTGAACGTGGCCGGAACCATCCAAGATACTAAATTCCATGTCATCGAAGGAAACATGAGATATAATGCACTGCTCGGAAGGCCTTGGATTCACAACTATGAGGGCAGTACCATCGACCCTCCACCAAATGATAAAGTTCCCGATGACGGATGGTGTAAAAATGGTATAAGGGGAACAACATGTTGTAAAGGAAATATTTGAGGTCGATGAGATAACACCAATATCGACACCATCGACTTCAAAAAAATCGAGCACCAAAGATAAGCAGGCGCCCAAATAGTAATCACCGCCCCCAGCCTCAATCGAATTGGAGAAACAGGTAGCAAATGAAGAAGAAGAGGAGTATTTTCTAACTCCTCGGACCTTTGTTGTTCCTGAAGATTCAGATGCAACTAAATCAACGGTCGAAGAGCTGTAACAGGTGATACTGATCGAGTACCTTCCGAATGAAAGGTATACCCGGGAACGGGGTTAACCCCCGAACTTAGGAAAAAACTCATTCAATTTCTTGTTGATAACATGGACTGCTTTGCATGGTCCCATTTGACATGACAGGAATCCCACCGGAAATAACAACACATCGACTGAGCCTGGATCCCAAGTTCAGACTGGTGAAGCAAAAGAGAAGGCCCCAGTTCGAGGTAAAGCATGCCTTCATAAAGGACGAGGTAACTAAACTTCTCAAAATAGGATCCATTCGGGAGGTAATATACCCCGAATGGCTAGCTAATATAGTCGTAGTCCCCAAAAAGGGGAACAAACTTAGAATGTGTGTAGACTATAAGGACTTGAACAGAGCGTATCCGAAAGATTCTTTTCCATTGCCTAACATCGATCGTATGATCGATGCCACGGCCGGCCACGAGATCCTTACTTTTCTCGATGCCTATTTTGGGTACAATCAATTCAAATGGACCTAGAAGACTAAGAAAAGACTTCTTTTATCACTAAGTTTGGAACCAACTGCTATAATGTAATGCCCTTTGGGCTAAAAAATGCAGGAGCTACATATAAACGCCTAGTTAACAAATGTTCGAAGAACAAATAGGTAAATCAATGGAAGTTTAAATCAATGGAAGTTTAAATCAATAGGTAAATCTGTTCAGGCAAATTCTTCAGATTTATGGTATCAAATCGGGGAATCGAAATCAACCCCGATAAGATCAAGGCCATCGAGGACATTACCGTCATAGATAGTGTAAAAGTCGTACAAAGGCTAACGGGACGGATAGGTGCCTTGGGTCGATTCATTTCGAGGTCATCGGGTCATAGCCACAGGTTTTTCTCCCTACTCAAGAAGAAAAATGATTTTGCATGGACCCCGGAATGCCAACAGGCATTGGACCAATTAAAGCGATACTTATCGATCCCACCTCTGCTTCACACTCCGAAGGTAGATGAGAAACTTTAATTGTACTTGGCAGTTTCCGAAATCGCGGTAAGTGGTGTCCCAGTTCGAGAAGAGCAAGGTACGCAGTTTCCTGTTTATTAAGTAAGTCGAACCTTAGGAGATGCTGAAACTAGGTATCCACACTTAGAGAAATTGGCACTTGCACTAATAAGAACCTCTGGAAAGTTAAACCCATACTTCCAACATCACCCCATATGTGTGATAACCACTTACCCACTCCGTAATGTTTTGCACAAGCTCAAACTATCGGGCCGATTGGCCAAATGGTCTGTCGAACTCAGCGGATACGATATTGAATATCAACCCCAAACGTCCATCAAGTCTCAAATTTTGGCAGACTTCATGGCCGATTTCACGTCAACCCTCGTTCCTGAAGTGGAAGAGGAACTTTTACTAAATTCATGTACATCATCGGGGTGTGGACCCTCTTCATGGATTGTGTCTATGTGAAAGGTTCCGGGATCGGCATTGTTTTGAAGCCGCCCACAGGTAGCATTATTAGATAATCCATTAAAACTTCTAAATTGACAAACAATGAGGCCTAGTATGAGGCCATGATTGCAGGTCTCGATCTATCTAAAAGCTTATAATTGAATCTAAGTGCGACTCTCTACTGGTAGTAAACCAGGTAAACAGAACCTTCAAAGTTCGAGAGGATAGGATGCAAAGGTACTTAGACAAATTGCAGGTAACCTTGAACCATTTTATAGAATGGACTCTACGACATATACCTCGAGAACAAAACACCGAGGCCGATGCACTTGCCAATTTAGGGTCATCGGTTAAGGAAGATGAGATCAGCTCGGGGACTATCGTCCAACTCTCGAGATCTGTGATCGAGGAAGGGCATGCAAAAATAAATTCTACAAGCTTAACCTGGGACTGGAGAAATAAATACATCGAGTACTTGAAGAACGGAAATCTATCATCGGATCTTAAAGAATCGAGGGCCTTACGGACTAAAGCCGCTCGTTTCACATTAGACGAAGACGGAACATTATACATAAGGACATTCGATGGACCATTGGTAGTATGCTTAGGACTGGGAGATACTGACTATGTTTTACGAGAAATCCATGAAGGCACTTGTGGGAACCATTCTGGCGCCGACCACTAGTTCGCAAGGTCGTCAGCGCAGGATATTACTGGGATAGCATGGAAAAAGACTCTGAGGAGTTCCTTCGAAGACGCGATAAATGTCAAAGGTTTGTACCGATGATCCACCAGCCCGACGAACAACTTCACTCGGTCATATCCCCATGGCCATTCATAAAATGGGGGATGGACATCGTCGGCCCTCTACCATCGGCCCCAGGTAAATCCAAGTTCATTTTGTTTATGACTTACGATTTCTCTAAATTGGTTGAAGCACAGGCCTTCGAAAAATTTAGGGAGAAGATGTGATAAATTTCATATGGGATCACATCGCATGTCGATCTGGGATACCCGAAGAAATAGTATGTGACAATGGAAAATAGTTCATCGGTGGCAAGGTAACAATTCTTCGAGGATCATAAAATAAAGAGGATACTATCAACACTGTATCACCCTAGTGGGAACGAACAGGCCGAATCAACGAACAAGACTATCGTCCAAAACTTAAAGAAAAGGTTGGACGAAGCTAAAGGGAAATGGAGGGAAATATTACCCGAGGTCCTATGTGTATATCGGACAACATCGAAGTCCAGTACAGGAGAAAATCCATTTTCCTTAGTATATGGCTCTGAAGCCTTGATACCGGTCAAAGTTGGAGAGCCCAGTGCCAGGTCTTGACATGCAACAGAGGAATCGAACTGTGAGTCCATGAATACCAGCCTCGAGTTTTTAGATGAAAAATGAGAAGCTGCACTCGTTCGAACGGCTGCACAAAAGCAACGTATCAAAAGGTACTACAATAGGAGAACCAACCTTCTCCACTTCAGAATTGGGGACTTAGTCCTAAGAAAAGTCACCATAAACACTTAAGATCCTAATTAAGTAAAGCTCGGCCCTAATTGGGAAGGACCTTACCAAATTCTCGATATAGTCGGGAAATGATCTTACAAACTCAAAATGATGGGCGGTGAACCATTTCTGAATAACTGGAACATATCACTTCTCAAGAGATACTATTGTTAAGGAATGACTTTCTCTTTTATTTGTTATATATATATATATATATTCAGAACTAAATCATTGCAGGAGTCCGATCAAAGACATCGAGACCTCAGGTTTTAAAGTACGAGTTACACTCTTTTTCCCTTAGATCGATTTTTATCTCAAATAGATTTTTCCGGCAAAGTTTTTAACGAGGCAACAATTATGTACTACCTGAGGACAATTCGACAGTATCCAGGCTTCTTTGCAATCAACCTCGACTACTGGGGGGCATCACCCCTAGATGTTATGTGTTCGAGATAAAATATACCTCGTGTCAATAGGCCTCGATAGGAAAAACTTCATAATGGGCCAAACTGTCGAATGAACCGTGTCCATATAGATTAGTCGAGTCCCGATGGCAAGACATGCACGCATGTATAAATTATGCAAAGAAGCATTCTTTCTTTATCAAACATCTCGTGTCTCGAAGCAAATTCTCTACTATGCAAATCTCATAATTATGATATTGTGAAAAATTTCTCAAGAGCCAAGTGCAAACATGCTTCGAACACTCGGGGACTGCATGCTCGAGTTATCTAAATTCGAAGTTACAAGACCTCAAAGAGGCACCCCCGATAAGGCCATTATACTTGGGGACTAACATTTGGAACAAGTTCGAAATATTATCGGATAATAAGTCCAAAAAGCATACCCGAAGGCTACGGCCGAATTAACGCGGCTCGGAGACGTTCAAATTCCGCAATAAATAATAGTCCTTTAAATACGTTAAAAAACTAGTTAAAAGACTACCTCGGCAAAACAATTGAAAAGGGCTTCGATAAAATCAGCCCTCAAAAAAACCAAAAGGCTTCGATAATATCAGCTTTTGAAAAACCTCAAGAGGTATCAAACTATCTTAGCACGAACATGCTAAGGCACAAAAGGAAAAAGGGGGTTCCAATCATCGGACCCTCAAAAAATCCAACGAGTAAAAAATATATGCTAAGACATAAAGAAATTTTCACTAAGTCTTTTAAGCTGAAAAGGGGAAATAATAGCCATTTTCAGAGGCCAAATCGGCTCAATCTAAAGAGCCTAAGGGCCAATACATTTGGAGTTCGATACCTTGTTCTCACTCAATTCGGACCTAAGGGTTCCAATATTCCGAGCACGAATAAAGTCAACTATAGCTCGAAGATTCATCATAAAACCCTAAGGGGTATATTGTTGTAAGCTCAAAACTTACCCATTACTTGGTAAAAAACTAAGGGTTTGTTTTATTCTAATTCAAAATTTACCTGAACTTAGTTATAAAAATAATGCATTTATGGCTTCGATCAAAACCGCCCAAGATAAAAACATGTTATCGACCTCGGGGACTTACCTTCGTTTAACTAAAATAAAACCTAAGGGTTTACTCTGAGTTCGAACCAAGATTGACTCGGCTAATAAGAATTTTCACAAAATAAAGGTAGAGAACACATTTGAACTTGAAATATATGGGAGCATTCAGAAAGAAGTTTTTTATTATATATATTGAAAGGTATATACAAAAGACCGATCAAGGTATTACAAAAGAAAAGAAAAGGCTAAGTCCTAACTACGATCAGGGCCGACTCTTCCTTCGGAGACAGCTTCTTCAGGAATGACTTCTTCTTGAGCAGCTCTTCCGGGAGAAACTTCATGTTCAGGCCCCTCATCGGATACGCCTCGGCTGCCCTCTTCATCATCATCTTCATCATTAGAGGAGGCAAGCTTTCTGGCTTTGGCTTCGAGCACTTTGGGTCGAGCAATTTCCTCGGAGAGGTCAAAACCCCAAACATGGATTTCCTCAAGGGTTTCCCTACGGGATTGGAACTTTTCTAGGTCATTTCTCCACTGCTCCCAGTCGAAAGCCTCCCATAGCTGCGTTTGAGTAGCCTCAGCATCATCCCGGTACATGGCAATGGACTTGTCCACCATGACCTTGGTTTTCTTAATCTCCGCCTTGGCCTCGGAAAGCCCGACTTCAAGTTCCTAGACCCTCTTGGCCTGGGCCGAGCTTTTCTCTTTAATGCTTCGAAGTTGGGACTTAGCTGAGGATAGTTTATCCAAGGTAGTCTCCTTTTTTATAGCCAGGTGGTCCATGCTCCCTTTACACCAATCACAATCGGCCTTGACCTGATCGACCTCTACCCGGAACAGCTCGATCCTTTCTACCTTATGTTGCAGTTGAGATAGTGAAGTATTAGCCTCCATAGTTGAGTTGATTCCATACTTTATCAAAAGGATGGTTACCTGTTTATCTATTTCGGCCTCCTTTTCACAAGCCTTGGCCAGGTTCGCTTGAGATCCTTTATGAACTCATCCTTTTGGCCACAAAGTAGCTTCAGAGCAATCCTCTCTTCCGAGACCTTCTGGAGTTCGGTCACACACTGGCTAAGGTTAGCTTGAAACTTAGTAGAGGCCTATACAAGGAAGAAAACACAAGTTAGACTTCTAGAGAAACAGGCGAAGGAAAATTACCAACAACGACTGATGCTTACCCGAGAAAAGAGACGTTGGGCTTCCTCCATAAGGATCGAAGCGTCGCTGATGTTGGAGGAATCATCGACCCCAGTAAATCAATCCTGGAAGGGATCACCTACGCTAGAGCCTACGCCAATCTCGGGAGTCTTCAATTCTCAGGCCTCCCTTATTACCTCTTCGGAAAAAGCCGGCAGCGAAGGTAGTTGACTTGTTGTCATTGTTGCGCCGCCTCTTTCCTCACGAAGATTGGGTTTATGACATTCGGTTGAGACAACTCTTTCCTTTTAGGTAAGGGGTTTGTGTTTTTGAGAGTCTCCACCTAACAATTTTTAAAGGTGCGTTAGGACACCAAAGGGGTTCATTTACAACTACGTTGTTAACCAGAGATAGGGTAAGGTCTTGAAATTATCCTAAGGGGAAGGTGTTAGGCTCCCCTCAGGATCCACAAGTGTGGTTCCCGGCCAAAAAGCTTTTGTGAATTTGTACCGCTTAGCAAACAAACAAATAAAGGCTCAAATAAGAGGGGATTTAAGTCTTAAGCATGCAGATGTTTGAAACTAGTAAAGAAGGTTAGATTTTGAAAGGATTACGATCTAATCATATAAAGGGTATACTAGGTTTATAATAATATGGATCACATCAATGCAATACCCGGTAATCACTCCTCGAAGAGGCGCTACACTTGGTATTAGCGCACCGGTCATCATATCCATATTCTACCCTTTCCCACCCCGTGAAAGTAACTAAATCGAGTGTTAGTCTCGATCTCTATTTCATGTTGTTACCCGTCCCTTCCTATCAGTCCCGGAGTAATTAAGGACTTCTATCCTAAAGGGAGGTGCTAGGCAGACCCTCAGGTTTTAAAGGTGAAAATGCTAAGGTAACATATAATAAACAAGTAGGACTGCAGATAAAGGAAAAGAATGGAAAGCAGAAAAAGGCTCAAGTATTCCTCCACACACAGTACACATAAACATGATGACTAATACACAGTTAAGTTCTTTTGATTCAAATCCTAAAACATGGTATATAAATGATAATAACAAAGAGGCAGATTTCCAATTTTAGCAATTTAATCACCTAAGGCTTGCCTAGGTGGGGGACAATGCTCAGTAGTTGCCAGGATTATTAAAGAACTGTTTGAATTATATCACTAAACATGTTGTTCTAAATGTCCAGGATTTAGGAATTGTTACCAGTTATATGAATCTATTCTTATTCATGATTTACTAGAGATTCCTAAACGGATGTGAATGCAATCCTAATGGCAGGATATCTAATGCACAAAAATTCAAAATGACATACTTGCAGGACTTAAGCAAGATTTCCCAAATGCATAAATGCTTGAACATGCTTTCAGAACATGCAGAAGAGATGGAACGATCTGTTCATTAGCGTTGTTTTTATCCTAAAGCATGATTTCTAAGTGATAAAGATAATACCATAATAAGATCCTAAAATAGTAAACATGGATCTAAGGAGCAGGATATCTAATGCACGATATGCTTGCATACATCAGTCCTAAGCATGAATTCTAGTGCACACGTAGGAAATGTAAACCTAGAAGCATGGGATGTACCCTTTAATAAACTACAGGATGCATATTGCCCACCCATTTTCACTATCCGACCCCAGAGTTGTTTACAATTAATTATTACAGACCATTTTCATGAATTACATAACTGAATAATGAAAAGATGAAGTTATACTATAGGTAGCCTACTGATAGGCCCAAAATCTCCAGAATTTCTCAATGCCACTGATGTTCACAGCCTTTCATATAATCCAGGTGTGTCAGAGTTTCCTAAGGATCTCAAAGGATCCCGGGCAGTGCTCACACTCAGATTTCCATAACTATACTGAGTAAGTGCAGTGTGGAAGGGCCAGTTCTAATTGGTCTGAGTTCAAAGGGATCTCATAGGGATCCCAAAGCAGTCACACATTAAAGGGGCAGAACCTAGACTTCTAAGAGTATATGTGAGAGTGCTTGACATAGTTTGAGAGAGTTAAGTTGAAAACCAGTTTCTGAAAATAGCTTTTGAAAAGAAACAACAGAAGATTTCATTCTAACAGTTTGAAAGGGAAGGGGACAGAACAATCAGAGTAACAACTAAAAAAACAAACGCAGAGCAAGAACAGAGTCATTTCAACAGACACAAACAGGGAAGAAGGGAGTTGGGGACAAATAAGACACACATAGGTATAGATTTGCATACAAGTTAGCACCAGAGAAGTACTAAGATATTACAGAACTTAACAACCACAGAAACAGTTTCTTCATAAAAAGGTTTAGGCCAGAAACTAACAGAATCAGATTGAGGGGGGTGCTAGGGGAGATAACATACTGAATCTAAGGGAGGATAGGACAGTTTAACAATCATACTAGTAAAGGGAAAGTAGACATTCTAATTACAGGGTACATAACAGAACCATAAGTAAAAGCATAGTAGAAATAGAAGGAACTGCAATACCAAAAGAAACATGTTGTTTTGAAGCTTTAAGTTAAACTGAAAACATACTAGTTAAAGGAGAATAATTGCAGAGTGAAGAGAAATAGAGTGTATAATACTCAGTCTTGGCTTGCAGCCGACTGAGAATAGAAAATAACCAGCAAGAATAATAAGAGAGAATATGTGTGTGTGTAAGAGAGTTCAGAACAGTATTTTTTGTTCGTGTCTTTTAAGGAGAGAGTAGAGGTATTTATAGTTTAAAACAGGCAGAAGAATAAGGTAAAATAAAAGTTCCAGCAGTAATTATGGGAGTAAACAATCAATTAGAATCAAATTGGTAAAAGACTTCCTTTGATTAAGGAGTCATACTCAAACGGTAATAAGCAGTGACAAATAAGGAAAAGAATCATGTAAAGCTGATTTTAACACAAAAAGGAAGTAGTATAAGTATAAAATAGGTATATCACATGTAAGTAAGGACAAGTTCAAAATTCTATTTAAGAAAAATATATGTGAATTAATTTGACAGCAAAAATCATTTATGGAAATAAGGTAAGAAATAATTTATATTCTAGAAATCAGTAAGAAAACCCTCGAGTGAGGTTCTAATTACAGGAAATCAATATCAATCAAGGAAAATATCACACATTAGCGGGATAGGCATGATACAAACAAAGAGAAATAGGAAATTAGCACGTCTTAGTTAAGGAAATATTCAAAAATCAGTAGAGAACATTATGCAAAATCAGTGAAGTATCAATCATAGAGATTCAGGGATTCACAAATAGAAAAGATATCACTAATTTGTCACAACATTATGAGAATAAGTGCAATAAACATATAATAGATAAAAATCAGAACCATAGGAAGACTAGTAAGGTAAAATCATATAGAAGTTAGGGATTCGTATAGAACACAGTACGAATCACATCATAGACATGATATAAGCAAAAGTAATCGAATTCAGAAACCCTAATAGGAAAACAGGGTAAAATCAAAAAATCACGAAGTATTCATGAGAACACAGTAAACATAATAGAACAGGTAAACATATTATCGCAAACAAACTCATAACCACAGATTGAAACCGAGAACTTTGGGTTTGTTTAACAAAATGATCAGACAAAATGGGGAAAAACTCACATAATGTTTAAACACGGTAGAATCATAAAATAATGCTAAGAAACCAGAAAAAGAACAGTTTTGAAAGGGATTTTGAAAACCCTAGTTCGAAAACTGAAAAATCGTTTAGGAACCTGAAGAATTTTTAAAGAAAACATGGAAAGAACTCATAATAGGTATAGATATGTTACAGATGTAAAACAATCGGAAGGTTTAAAGTTAGGGTTTCCAAAAAGAACCCAGAAAAGAGGAGGAAAACTCAAGATATTACCGGTTTCAACCGGAAAGTGTAAAAATCTTACTCGGACGGCCGTGGATGGACAGAGAACGGCATGAAAGGCCATAGGTGGGAGTTGAACCGCTCCAGGTTATCTTAAGGTCCTCAGTACAGTTTCAAGCCGGCGTGGGAGGAGAGCCATAGGCTAGGAGGGGTGAGACCTCATGGTTTACGGCAAGGGAGGTGGCCGAAAAAAGGAGACAGGGCTCAACGGGGGGGAAGTTGAGAAGGTTCTAGAGAGAATCAGAGAGAAGGTGAGAGAGAATGAAACGGGGGAAAATGAGAAGGAGGGGGGGTAGTCGTTTAGGATTAATTATAGTAGGGATTAATCTGGGTCGTTGATTTGAATTAATCAACGGCTCAGATCGAATGAGGGATTGGACCGGGTATTTTGTGAGGACTGGGATAGGTAGTTGTGCTAGTTAAATGGGTTAGGGGTCCGGATTAATTACGCTAGGATTAAAATTAAAAGTGGCTAATTTTTAAATACCCATAAAAAATAGATAAATATTTTATAAAAATAGTTAATAATTATAATAAATGAAATAGATTCTTAATAAATTAAATTGAAATGATTAACAAGTATTTAAGAATACAAATGACTAACTGCTGAGTAAAAATGGCATAAAACATATAATTAGGCCATAATTGCAAGAAAGCGAGGGTTTTAGATACATTTTA
Source organism: Nicotiana knightiana (assembly GCA_005239525.1). Taxonomy (NCBI): domain Eukaryota; kingdom Viridiplantae; phylum Streptophyta; class Magnoliopsida; order Solanales; family Solanaceae; genus Nicotiana; species Nicotiana knightiana. Next base: position 3,020 of record ML386765.1, on the reverse strand, counting down.
GAAAAAATAGGAACGCTCTCTAGGTCAGGAACTTACGACTGGAGACGACAAAAGAGAGACCCAACGTCGATCACTTTCATGGCCAATTTGGCCGGTGGCCAGCCACCCACTGTGGCTGGGCTGCCTCCCCCACCACCCCCTAACGTACCCCAGCCCACAACAAATCCAAACAACACATCGCAACCCATGGATTATGCCAAAGCTTTAAAACCTACGATGATCAACACGAACATGTCTGTTGTCGAGCCAATTCCAGTGAGACGAGCCTCGTTCCTTCATAGTCAACCCATGGTGAAGTTCATGGAGTCAGAAGTTGAACGTATGAACATCCTTGAAGGTTTGAAGTTTGCTGTTGTATGCAAATTTTCGTATGGATGGCCAGAAATCCAAGAATTACGTAGAATTCTACCCATGCAAGGTGAGTGTAACATTGGGTTCCTTAGAGATAGGCATGTATTGGTTAGACTGACGTTGTGGCAAGATTACATAGATTTTACGTCGAAGTCAGTTTATTACGTTAAAGACAAGTTTGGGCATGAATATCAGTTGAGAACACTGTTATATGATACCAAGTTTAAGGCAGGCGAGGAGACTCCTAAGGTGATGGCCTGGATTTCCTTTCCAAATCTATTGCCAACCTTCTTTGTAAAAGAATGTTTATTCTCTCTAGCTTCAGCAGTTGGCACCCCATTACACCTTGATTTGGCCACTGTTAACAAGACGCGACCTAGTTGTGCTCGTGTTAAGGTGCTAATGGATTTATTAGCTGATCATCCAAAAAAAGTTCGTATGGATATTGAGAATGATGGTACTGGTGAGATAAGGACAGAGTGGATTACTATTAGATACGACTACTTACCTAAATACTGTAAGGAATGTAAACTCCAGGGTCATGATATGGTAGAGTGCTGGAGATTACATCCTGAACTTATGGAGAATAGGGTGGATGAACAGACTGGAGGTAAGGAATCAGTGTTGCAGGGAAATAATGTAAGAGGTAATCCAAATGCTCCTGTTATGATTTTATCAAGTGGTAAAGTTGTTGGGAATGTGGGTGCTCAATGGAAAGAAGTTAAGGACAATAGAGGTAAAGGAAAGGAGAAACAAGCAGAGTGTGTTACTAAAACTGGACAAGAAATTGTTCCAGTTCATAAAGAAAATGCTATGGTACCACAACAAGTTCAAACTACAAATCAGTTTGCAATACTGGAGGTGGAAAGTGATGAAGTCCAGGATCAAAATCAACTAGTCGTGGTTGATGGGAATACAGACCAAGCATTAGTGCAAAATGTTGTGGCCACATCAAAGAAAAAGGATTATACAATGATTAACACAACTGGGAAGGGTATATGTCCAGTTGTTCCTAATGCCAGCTCAATTGCTCCTAATAGGAATACTACCAATCAGGAAGAAAACAGACATAAGGAGAACACAGGGGGAGATAACCAACCAAAGGAGACTACTGCACAATGGGTTCAAAGAGCTTTCAATGATAATATGGTGGTTATCAATACATCATGCCAAGAGATCCCAACTCAAGACACTAGAGTGGATGCAAAAATGGGAAACAGAGTAGATAATGATCAAGTTGAGGATCCAGACTATGAAAAATTCAAAAGCAATGAGAGAGTCAAGTGGAAAGGTGGTAGACTATGGAATAACCAAACAGAGGTTGACTCAGAAGAAGGTGAGATTCCTGATGAGATGCCAAGTGAGGAGGAAGGTAGAGGAGATGTAGATAATGGAGAAGATCAAGGTGATAAGGATTACAGTAAAGAAAACCAGCTTACTGATGAACAAAGAATAACAAGACTCAAAACATTCGATATATAGGTACAAGGAAAGGGTGACCTTGAGGAAATATATATATTGGAAGATCCTGGGGATCCTGGGGACCCAGGTGGGGCAGTAGATATGATAGTTGAGAAGACAAAAGCTGGAGGCATTGACAAACCAAATGCTAGTGCAAAAGGAAAAAGAGAAATAGCTAGAAAATTACAATTGGAAGCTGGAATTGTTCCAGAAAATCAATCCCAAATGGAGGTTAATAAAGGAGCCAGAAACTTGACAGTTATGCAGAAGAACACAGATAATTTGGTAGCTGGGGAAAATATTATACAACACGATATTGCCAACAAAGATATGGATGAGGAGTCCTTAGCACAAAATTTTCTCAATGTGGCTAGACAGGGAGACTTATCTCCAAGGCACATGGAGAAAGGGAGATCAACAACCAAAGGAAAAGGAAAGCAAGGGAAGGTTGCAGCAATAGCATCAACAGGAGGAGTACAAACTAGGAGAACACTCTCTAAGTCTCAAAACCTTTGATGGATGCATTAATATGGAATGTAAGGTCTGTCAAAACGATGCAGGCCTTTGAAAGATTGATAACAATGCACAAAAAACACCATTTTGAATTTATAGGAATTATGGAACCTAAGCAACAAGCTAGCAAGATGGAGAGATACAGAAAAAGAATTGGATTAGCTCAGGCAGTAGTAAATGTCTCTAATAAAATTTGGGCTTTCATTGATGAAGTTTTTGAAGTGACAATTGTATATAATCTGGTGCAGCATCTTACGCTAAAACTTATTCATACTGAATCTCATGTGGAACTCATGCTCACACTGGTATATGCCAAATGTGATGCAATAGAAAGAATAGAGTTATGGGACTCCATGTATGCTTTAGCATCTGACATGACACTACCATGGCTTGTGGGGGGTGATTTCAATGTCATTTTGGATGAGGATGAGAAGTTGGAGGTTTACCAGTGTCTACTAATGAGGTTGATGACTTCAGACACTGCATTAACACATGTAACTTAGCAGACTTGGGATTTAAGGTTAGTATATTCACATGGTGGAATGGAAGAACTGAGGAAGATTGTATTTTCAAGAGATTGGATAGGTGACTTGGCAACATTGAACTACAACAGACCTTTCCTGGTCTAGAAATCACTCATTTATCTAAAATAGGTTCTGATCATTGCCCTATGTTATTGAAATGTGATATAGAAG
>ML386764.1:60919-81656 GCA_005239525.1 Nicotiana knightiana | reverse complement strand
TTCAATTCCATAACTTCTCAATGGAATCTCCACCACCCGCACAATCGTGATCCTCGAACATTCCACGGTCTTCTACTGTGTTACCCAAATAATACCCAGAAATAGCAATTTCGTGTGGGTGAAATTTCTAGGAAAATATGCTGAAATTTTCGGCCACCATGGCTGAAATTTTCGGCCATCTCTCTCTCTTATAGGTGGAAAACCTTATGTATTTATAGCACAAGATTTAAGGGTTAAAACTCTTTTCCAAAACCTGTTGGGTTTTCTTTTCCACCAGAAAAAATATTCCTTTATTTCCTATTATTTAGGCATAGTATGGACCACATAATTTAATTAACAAGACTCCAATTATGGAATTAATTTCTAATTTTCGAAATTAATACCTACCATAATTAATTACGAATTATTCTACTAAAAATTCGTAATTGCACTCCTTATTCAATTTTGAAATTCATCCATTAAATCTTATTTAACTCCCCATGTTAAGATTCAGATACTAATCAATTAAATTAAATTACTGACAATTTAATTTATTGATTATTTCCTTTAGACTTTCGCTTAACTTATTTCATGTGTCGGATANGATTCCTTTATTTCCTATTATTTAGGCACAGTAGGGACCACAAAATTTAATTAACAAGGCTCCAATTACGGAATTAATTTCTAATTTTCGAAATTAATATCTACCATAATTAATTACGAATTATTCCACTAAAAATTCGTAATTGCACTCCTTATTCAATTTTGAAATTCATCCATTAAATCTTATTTAACTCCCCATGTTAAGATTCAGATACTAATCAATTAAATTAAATTACTGACAATTTAATTTATTGATTATTTCCTTTAGACTTTCGCTTAACTTATTTCATGTGTCGGATACAAAATTCACCGGTCGAGTTTACACCTGAAAACTTATAAGCTTTCATAAAGGTGTATCATCAATCTCTAAACCGAGACATGAATTTCATCAACTAACTATTACTTCGGCAATGTATATTATTATTATCCAATTTACCAGGCATATTGACCCGCGAAAGAATCTCGCCTTTTAATAAATCAAAACAATAATAATATACACAACTAATAATAATTATATCAAGATTAAGAGTATAAGTACATTTAATGGCTAGAGAGTTTATTTTATTAAGTCAGTATAAAATACTTATCTCTACTTGGTCCGTTCAATACATACAAAATGTACTAGCACAAGAAGTTGGAATTAAATCATTCTCATAATCAAGATAAATTATATTTAATCTTGTGCTACAATCATCCATGATGGTTTGTCCAATTCATCATTAGATTGTGAACTCAAACTTTATACTTATAAGAGCCGATGATTTAATCTTCCGTGTATAAGCTAAACTCTATACACTAAATCATCTACTATATAAGTAAAGGACACAAACGAATATATGATCTATTTAAAATTTTATTAAAATTGAATAAACAATTGTTCCATAATAAATACTATATCCAGACTAAACTCATGGTTAATAGTATATATCCCAACACAACTAACAAGGATAAAGATAAAATAAAAAGAACATAAAAGAATTTTTAATAAATGTTCAAGAATTACTTGAAATATGGGTTTTGTAGCTAACTTGGGCAACCCCAAAATATCGAAAAGAAAAACAATTATGGTTAGTAAAATCAATGAACTTTTGTCATGGAGCAGCATATCTATTTTATTTCTAATAAGCATGAGAATTAAGTGAAATAGAGTGCCAAAAAGTACATGAATTGACCTGATCTGATTGTTGCTTATTGGCTCTTCTGTTCAACTTCTTCATTTTAGCACTGGCGTGCTTCTCCTTTACTGGCTTCTTGTCGACTGACTTCTTTTCCTTTATAATCATGAATACTTTAGAGCGGAAAAAAAGGTCAGTTAACAACATACAAATTCAAAAAAAAAAACATTATAAATTTTAATGATATTTAAAGCAGTACCAGCTTGTTAAAATATTTGCATCATTTCTCTATAAAGGTTTTAGCTTCGTTGGTCAACTTTATATGTATGGTAAAATTATGTTTAGACTCTTCATAACTTCTTCTCCTTCAACTAACCAAAATAAATAACGTATAATTGATGTTGATTATATGAAGCAACATAAATGATAATATTGTAACGGTAGGCCCTTTAACTCAGTATTATCATTCTAATAACCTTTTAGATTACTAACTTCTCAAATTCCTCATCTTTTGATAAAAACAAGGAGATATGAATTAATCTCCCCGGTTTACAATAAGTGATTTTTTGGTTGTTTTCACACAGATTAAGAAATTTACCTTTTAATATTAATTAGTAATGAAATTGACTATATTAACTTTTACTGTCTCTTCACATAAATACTTTCAATATATAATTCAACATTATTTACTCCATAGGCAATGTGGAAAAAAAATTAATTCATTCTTGAAATTTGAAAAAATCACTTATTTTGAACCATCAAAAAAATAAAAAAAAATCACTTATTGTGAATGGGAGAGAGTAACAATGATTAATTATAGGTTATCATTTTGGTTGACATAAATTACACAATTGCAATAAATATTGAACGTAAAGGGGTGGGTGGGGTGGGGGTGGGGGGTAATATTTAAGCGAAGGTAAATTGTCTTTCAATTTCATTGAATGTCTATTTTACATATTTGTACAAAAACAATTTTGAAGTAACGTGTGGTTGAAGGGCAGTACTGTCACTTAATTTTTGATGGATCAATTTATAAATTAACTATTAACTTTAGAGGCTTCACACTTATGATATAGTATGATTTTTAAAGTTTGCAAGTATTAAATTATACCTTGAACAAAAGACAATTATTATTGTGCCTTTATATTCGTTCACCATCCTTGGTCCAGAGGCAGGTCTAGGATTTTAATTGTATGAATTTAATCTTTGAAATTTTTAGCATTCCTTTATATTTTAAAATTATGGGTTCATATTTATTATTTATTATTTATTATAAATTTAATAATTTTTACATATAAATTTATGCTCCACGTCGAAAGTATTGAATTCAGTTGAACGTGATAAATGTAGGTTGCATACGCCCCTGCCTCGGTCTTGTCGTCTCCTCGTAACCGGTTGGATTCCTCCTCCATTTACATTTCATTTGCGAAATCCAGAAGCAAAGGCAACTTCAAGTCCTTAAATTAGACTTGATTCGCCGTTAGCTCTAATTGTAAGTCAAATTGACAAATATTGCAAATTTTTATGAACGCTCTTTAGTAAAACCGAGTTTAAGAATGGCTAATATTGGCAAATATTGCAAAGTAATGAGAAATGACTAAAATTTTAGTTAATACGATTAGCTTATGGTTTGATTTGTGAAATAGATTTTGGTATCAGCGAAATTGGTTGAATAAAACTATTCATTGATAATGAAATAAGATTAGAACTTTTGAAGATGTATTAATCCCTAAGTACAGAGGAAATCCCTCAAAATTTTATTAGCCCGTGTTTTTTTTCATTGACACAAAATGGCCCTCCGGCCTAAACATATTACATCTAATAGCCCGAATTTATCTATTTTGTATATTTTTTATATAGTGACAGTCTATTTTGTATATTTTTTGTATAGTGACACTTTATTTTGTATAGTTTTTGTATAACAACAGTCTATTTTGTGTATTTTTTGTATAGTTACAGTCTATTTTGTATAGTAACAGTCTATTTAGTATATATTATGTATAGTGACAGTCTATTTTGTATAGTGACAGTCTATTGTATATAAGTTATACAAAAAAGGACTAAAAAATCCCCCTTATTGTATTCTAAATGGTTTACTATCGAGCTTCGTCCCCTATTTGTCTAAAAATACATCTAACATTATCTTGAGGCGTGAAATTACCCCTGCGACTAACGGAACCATCTGTGGTCCCATCTTTTAATGTGTTGTCACAATTTGATTGAGACACGTGGCTATCTGGTCCACATCAATTATAACCCACCCCAAATATTCACACGCCCCATTTTTTTGGGACAACCCATAGTAAAAACACTATTTTTACCTGCCCATTCCTTTGAGGGAAACTGTAACGACCCGACCGGTCGTTTTGAGCTCTAGCGCGTCCTTTGGAGGTTTAAGGCCATGAGAAGCTTCATTTCAGGTATTATGACTTGTAAGCGTGGTCGGAACTGAATTTCGGGAAGTTCGGAGTCGAATTGGAAAGAAAGTTCTCATTTCGGAAGCCTTAAGTTGGAAGAATTGACTAAGATTGGATTTTTGAGTAAACGACCTCAGAATCGGGATTTGAAGGTTCCAACAGATTCGTATGATGATTTTGGACTAGGGCGTATGTTCGGAGCGGGTTTTGGATGACCCGGGAGCGTTTCGGCGCGTATTGTAGAAGTTAGAATCTTGGAAGAAATTTCATAAGTTTGCGTTGAAGTGCATTTCGGTGTTATTGATGTCTTTATGGGATTTCGATCTGGGAATAGCTCCGTATGGTGATTCTGGTGTTAGGAGCGCGATCAGAAGTGAATTCGGAGGTCCGTAGGTCATTTTGGAATCATTTGACTAAAGTTAGAAGTTTGAAGGTTTTTAAGAAGTCCTACTGGAAGTGAAAATTTGATATCGGGGTCGGATTCTGATTCCGAAAGTTGGAGCAGGTCTGTAATGTTGAATGTGACTTGTGTGCAAAATTTAGGGTCAATCGGACGTGATTTGATAGGTTTCGGCATCGAATGTAGGAGTTGGAGATTTCAAAGTTCATAAAGATTAAATTGAGTTGTGATCCATTATTTCGATGTTATTTGATGTGATTTGAGGTATCGAGCAGGTCCGCATTATGTTTTGGAACTGGTTGGTGTGATTGGACGGGGTCCTGGGGGCCCCGGGTGGATTCCGGGTGGTTATTGGATCGAATTTAGAAGTTTGAGAAAGGCTAAGGCTGCTGGTGTCTGGTGTAACCGCACCTACGAGGTTTTGGCCGCAGGAGCGGCCTTGGGGTCGCAGAAGCGGAAAAAGGACTGGCTTGGCTAGGGGCGCAGGTGCGAGGTTGTGTTCGCACCTGCGAAGGCACAGATGCGGAAGTGGAGGCGCAGGTGCGGATCCGTGCCAGGCAAGGGGAGTGCGCAGGTGCGAGGTTTGGGCCGCACTTGCGAGGCCGCAGGTGCGGAGATCGGGTCTGGGCAGTGTGTATTTTAAGATGGGATTTGGCCATTTTTCACTCATTTCTTACTTTGGTTGGGCGATTTTGGAGCCTTGAAGAGAGGGTATTTCATCATCTTCTATGAGGTAAGTAATTCTTGCAAGTATTAGGTTAAATACTTGATTTCATAAGGATTTAAACATGGAAATTGGTGAAAATTGTGGGTTTTGGGTAGAAGACCTAGAAATTTATATTTTTGGATTTTGGCCACGAATTTGGGCATGGAATTGGGAATAAATTATATAATTGAGTTATGAGGTTATGGGTAAACTTTATCTTTGAAACATTTCAGAATCCGGGCACGTGGGCCCGAGGGTGATTTTATCGACTCTCCGAGCGAAGTTGTGAATTTATATAAATTGAATTGTTATAAGTATTAGAGTGTATTTTCATTGGTTTTCCCATTATTTGGATAGTTTATGGGGCGTTGCGCATCTATGTGAGTCGTCGGAAGGGCTTGGAGGCTGGTTATGAATTTTTGGAGTGAGGTAAGTCTCATTTCTAACCTTGTAAGAGGGAATTGTCCACATAGGTAAAATAATTAAATATGTGCTACTATTTGTGGGGGCTACATACGCACGAGGTGACAGGAGTCCGTGCGTAGCTACTATTATGCTTATGCCCGGGTAGTCTAGGCCCCAAAAGCATGTTTTATTTGCCGTACTTGTAACCTTCTTGATGAAATTAAAGTGTTTAAACCTTATCGAACTTGGTAAATGAATTTTCTGGAAAAGATTTAAATACTATTTTCGTGACCATTAAAAGAGAAATTGTCATTTTCTTGGGTACTTGTTTTCCTGATGTAATCCGGGTGGACTGTTTGAATGGGTATGATTATGTGCGACCGCTTCACAATTTATATAACGAGCGGGGTGATTTCTTCCGCTGCTCTCATGGGAGCGGGCCATACGTCATGGCAGGTTAATAGATGCATCTATGGTTCGCGTCGTTCGGTACTCGGCATTTTCTGCGCATGATATTTGCTGGATACCATCTGTGATTTGAACTGTTTAATTGCCTTAAGATATGAGTTGTTAACTGAAATGACGGAAACTGAGATTTATAATTTATGGAGGAAGTTGTCCTTTCCTGTTGTTATTTGTTATCTGATTATAACATCCATGTTTAGCATCACACTTGTTTATATTAAATTGACCTCTAGCAAGTGTCAAAGTCGACCTCTCGTCACTACCTCTTCGAGGTTAGGCGGGATACTTACTGAGTACACGTTATTTTCGTACTCATACTACACTTGTTGTGTATTTTGTTGCACAGGTACATGTATATCTAGTGGCCCGCTTGGCGCCGTGGCATGGTTGATATGGGGACTTGGGTGAGCTGAACCTCTCGAGACGACCCGTAGCCAGCAGAGTCTCTTTCAGCGTATTGAGTTGTACTTTCTTTACTGTCCCGTTTGTATTCTAGACGGTTATTGTATTTCATTTGGTTTTTCTTAGGAATTTCTCATGCACTTGTGACACCGGGTTCTGGGAGGTATTTGTTAATTGAGGTGTTAAAACCTTGTTATTTACTCAGTAAATTTTTATCGATTTTTATATAATGAAATGAAAAGTAACGATTTTAAAATACTAAAATAAGAATTTTAATTATCTATTGAGTGTTGGCTTGCCTGACAATGGTGTCCGACGCCATCACGACCTTAGTGGATTTTGGGTCGTGACAGAAACTACTAGTTATGTCCATTTATAAGTAGCTCATTACAAAAATTAGCCAATTCATAAAATATTACTAATATTATCCAAATATTACCAATTAGCTATTTGTTACAAAAAATGTCAATTTTTTGCTTTTTTTTGAGTGGGTGTTATTAGAATGGATTGGGTACATCTTAAGGAGCTTGAATCTCAGATTTGGGATGATTTGATGAAGTTTTGAGGTGGTTTGAATTGAAAATTCAAAGTAAAAAACTGAACTTGAAAAAAATGATATGTGTATCACACTGTGTATCATTTGTATCATATTTGTATCAATTGTGTATCACATGTATATTCATGTATACCTGTATGTGAGATACATGCATGATACATGTGTCGCAGAAGAATTTTTTGAACTCGATTTAATTACGAAAATTTATACAAAACCAGTCCAAATCACATCCAATCGTCCTCAAATTTTATATATTGACTTATCTATATGCTTTCAATGAATTTTAACTATACCCATTAAAAAAGTTCTTTTTTTGCTTAGATTTTTGGAATATTGTATTTTTTTTTATATTTCATCACTTTATTTGCTAACTCATCTATGAAATTTCCTTTCTGTCTTGCATCTAATGTTGTTAATCCTCTTTAAAATATGGAAGGTGATTTTTGCATGTGATTCTTTGAGAGAAAGAACCATGTTTATTTGGTTTTTTAATTTTTATATGTATTTTGTTAGTTTTGATAAGTCTATGACTAATGGTTAAATGTTAGTAAATTGAAACTTATTTGGGACATTTGTGTAAGTTTCCCTTCCTTTTATCCCAATTTTATTTTATTACCTCCTCTTCTTCAAAGGTTTAAAGAGATAAAGAAAACATGAAATTTGGAACTTATAATAAAATAGATTAATAGAGTAACATATTGTAATTTGTTGATCCAGTTTACTTCTTTGCTTATAGTAAGCGTAAAACCTAATAGAAGAAAAAAGAAGGTTTTTAAAAAAATTAGGTGAAATAGAGGCATACAACAACAACAACAACAACTCAGTGAGTTTTTACAAGCGGGGTCTGAGGAGGGTAGAGTATACGCAGACTTTACACCTTCCCCGGAAGGTAGAAAGTCTGTTTCCGAAAGACCCTCGACTCAAGAAAATGAAAAGAGACAAGAGAGAGGCATAATAGCCATAAATTTAATTTGATTCATAATTTGTCAATAAAATTGTACAAATGTTGCATTCTTTTTTTCATCATTAACACCTATTTTTCTTCGACCGCTTATTGTATAACTTCTTTTACTTTCCACGCTTAACACTTTTAACATTATTTCTAACTTGACGCATCCATATGTTGCGAGGCCGACGAAGATCCGACTGACTCTGATGAAGCGAACTGTTCAACTTCTTATCTGGAGAACTCTATATCGTCTAATCCCAATCCATTGAAAAAAAACAAAAGGAGGAAGCACAGTCTGTTCCGATGAGTCGAGGTAGGAATTGAACTCTCCAAAATGAGGAAGACGTTGCGGTGATGGCAATGTCGATGTTTTTTTAGCGAGAAGCCCTAATTTGGCGGAGAGGAGGTACTCCCTCCGGTTCAAAATAAGTGATTTTTTGGTTGTTTTCACACAGATTAAGAAATTCACCTTTTAATATTAATTAACAATAAAATTGATCATATTAACATTTACTACCTCTTCACAGAAACACTCCTAACACATATTTCAACACTATTTATTCCAAGGGTAATGTAGGAAAAATAATAATTAATTCATTCTTGAAATTTGAAAAAATCACTTATTTTGGACCACAAAAAAAAAAGGCAAAAAAATTACTTAATATGGATCAGAGGGAGTAATAGAATAAAATTGGGGTAAAGGAATTGGCAGGTAAAAATAGTGTTTTTACTATGAGTTGGTCCGCAAAAATGGGGCGGGTGGATATTTGGGGTGGGTTACAATTAATATGTACCAGGTTGCCATGTGTCCCAATCAAATTGTGACAGCACACTAAAAGATGGGAACACAGATGGTTCCGTTAGTCGCGGGGGTAATTTCATGCCTCAAGATAACGTTAGACCTATTTTCAGATAAATAGGTGGACGAAGCTCGATAATAAACCATTTAGAATACTATAGGAGTATTTTTAGCCCTTTTCTGTAAATTATATAGTGACAGTCTATTTAGTATATTTTTGTATAGTGACAGTCTATTTTATATATATTTTGCATAGTGATAGTATATTTAGTATATTTTCTGTATAAGGACAGCCTGTTTTTGTATATATTTTGTATAGTGACAATCTATTGTATATAAATTGTATAGCAACAGTCTATTTATATAATTTTTTTATAGTGACAGTCTATTTTGTATATATATTCTGTAATATACTAATATTCAAAAAAAATATTCTCCAGTCTAATACATAATCTGAAATGACTTTTAAATGTTAGCCTCGTATACAAAATTTTATGAAAAAGTTGGTCCAAATAAAAGATTGATAAAATATTCATGTTTGATATGCACGAGTTGCAACAGAGGATAGGGAGAGTAATTGATACTTGGGGGTCAAATGGGAGCCAACCCTCTTAAACAGAATACAAAAAGGAAATGACAATGATCAGAAAAGACATTGTTGACTTCCATGGTGAAATGGAAGGTTTCAAGAATTGAATACAAGATTGTCAAATCTCAGCAGTTGTAGTACGAATATGGAAATTTTACCTCCTATAGCAAAGGTATACACCATATTTATTATAGATCAAAATCATTTAAAATATTATTTTCTATAGCTACCTTTTATATTGTATAGCAAAATAAGTATTTATGGTGTACACTACCATTGAGGCATGAAATAAGGCATGAAATACGCTATTTATGTTTTTCTTCTCTTAGACAGCCGGGCATACCTATTTTTAAGGTGATTGTCGTTAGTGTATTTATGAATACATGGCGCGAATACATGTGAATACATGTGCGTACACCTGGACTGCCCTGATTTTAGGCGCTTTTTACTGTTGTATTCATGAATACAACAGCATGAATACATGCGCGTACAGTTAGACTGCCCTGATTTTAGGTTCTTTTTATTGTTGCATTCATGAATACATGGCGCGAATACATGCGTGTACACCTGGAGGCGCTTTTTACTATTGTATTCATGAATACAGCAACGCGAATGCATGTGAATACATGCGCGTACCGCTGGGGTGCCCTGCTTTTAGGCATTTTTTGCTGCGGTATTCATGAATACATGGCGTGAATACATCTGGATTGTTACACGGCGTCTTCCTGAGATTCCTTGGAAGGGCGACGTAAGCTAAGAAACTGAAGTCAGTGCAATTACTGTCCGCCAACAGAGGTCCCCTTCGTATGCTAGACGAGATTGTCAGTGTCGCACGGGATCAATGTCAAGAGAAATTAAGAGAACAGAAGTGAGAATTGAAAGAAAGCTTGATTGCATTAATGAAAGCTATTACAGAAAGGCAACGCGGTGTCGAGGGAGAGAGACACCAGTACAGAGAATTGTGTGCTTGCTAGAAAGTTTTGAATGCTTGATCCCTCTAATAATGCTTAAAAATAATAAACCAAAGTTATAAGACTTGACCTAAATAAGCTAGAGAATCATAATGGAAATACATGTAATAAAACTACTTTATATTTACAATGAAAAGGACTTAGTTTTCTACAAGGTAGAAACAGGTCCGTTTTTCAGCAACCTTGTCTTTAGCATCATTATCTGCGCGCGTGGCGTTGTCTGCACACGCGACACTGTTGGCAGCTGCCTGCGGCTGGACGCTGGCGAGGGATATCGGTGGGGCGACAGAGGCACATGCGCGCTTATCACTTGGCACAGCCAAGACCACGGGGTCGTCCGTGACGCTAGGCATTGAGAGGCTTGCCAGGACGTCACATGGCGCGTCCAAGGGGTCATGGGGCATGGTTGGAAAGCCGCCCTTGACATTATCCCCCACCTGAGTTGGCGACGTCCTAGGTGAATTACTTGCAATATAATCTTCAATTAGGCTCTTGTAGGCTTTGAGGTTTTTTCCCCTCTCCCAAGTATTCTCCCATGCATCACAACCCTGCCATGTCACCATGAACTCTTGGTGATCCTTCCTTGAGGCGTGAATTACCCGATCATCAAGAATAGCTTCAACACACCTTTTCCCAGTTGAATTGGGGCCTCGAAAATTGGGTATTGTGAGTTGGCTCCGTGAAGGATCATCCGTGTCTTCCCAAAAAGGTTTCAGAAGGCTGACATGGAAGACCGGATGGATTTTCCACCAAGCTGAGGTAGCCACCCAGTATGCAACTTTCCTTATACGTTTTTCAATGGACAAGGGTCCAATGTATTTTTTCAATAGGTGAGGGTCATGGGCCACTGCAAACAAGTACCGCTTTAGGATTTTGACCATCATTTATTCTCCTACTTGGTATTCAACAAAGCGACGATTTTGATCAGCATGCCTCTTCATCCGCTTTTGGACTTTGACAAGATAGCTCCGCACTATCTCCAAATTTTGCTTCCATTCTTTTGAGAAGCTAGTAGCTCGTGGATATTTTGACATTTTTGGTGCATTCACGGTTTGTGGGAGTTGCGGTTGATGTCCGGTAATAATTTCAAAAGCACTTTTTGTTTGTACTAGAGCTCTTTTATGAATTGAAACACAATTGGGCAGCATCCAGAAGCTTCACCGAATTCTTCTGCGATCCGGTTACAAAGTGGCAGAGATATTCCTCCAACATACCATTGAACTGCTCCGTCTGGCCATCAGATTACGAATGAACACTTGAGTTTTGACTCAATTTTGACCCGAGGCACTTAAATAGTTGGGTCCAAAAGTTCCTAGTGAAGCGTGAGTCTCGATCACTAACGATGTCTTTGGGCAGGTCCCAATATTTGATGAAATGGTCGAGCTGTATCTTCTACTGATATCTATTGTAGGGCTTCTATGAAGGTGGAATACTTGGAAAACCGATCCACCACAGCCAAGATAGTTCTGAGATCTCCGACCTTGTCAATCAGGTGATGAAATCCAGGGAAACGCTTTCCCAAGGTCTCTGTGGGAGAGCTAGTGGTTCCAAGAGTCCCGCTTGTGTCAAGCGGTCTGCCTTGTCCTTCTGGCATACTATGCAAGTCCTCACATACTTGTCACACCCCAACCTCGGGGAGCGCTATCGGCGCTCAACCAAGTGAACCCGGTCGAACAAGCCTTTCAAACATATCCTACCCGGCTAATTCATATTCCAACAAGGGAATACATCACCATTTGTTAACCCGGGTTGAAGTCAACTACATCAACATACATACATTGCTAGTTCATTCTTCCTTACATACATTAAGCGATAATCAAACTTCCAAAAGTACTTTACAATCTATGATTAAGAGGAATAGGATTTCAACATACAGCTTGACTTGATAACATCCCCGACTCCCATACATGACCCACGTAAACGTTTACGGAGCCTCTTTATATAAAAAAAAGACAAACATGACAATGCCAGTAACAAGGCCCTGGCTATACCTCAAAATATAGCAAGTTATACAAAAGAAGAACAACATATACTATACATGACCCCGGGAAGAAACAGGGCTCACCAAGACTGCCGTGAGGACAACAGTGAGGGCACCACTATCGACAATCAACACTATCTGCAATAGAACCACCTACATCCATTCAAAAATGTAGTGCTCCCCAGCAAAAGGGACGTTAGTACCATCGAATAGTACTAGTATGTATGAAAAACTCCACTCTAAAATAGAACCAACAATAAAGAGTAGGAAGGCAGTCATGGAAATCACATAACACTTCACAGAAATAGAGAATCACAGGTAGGGGTCACATAGTTTCTTATTTCGTATTTACATCCTTTTGATTTAATAGTCTCTTAATTCCAAGTGCCACGACTTACAATGCCACCGTGTCTTTTTTTATTTACACGGAGTCTGGTCTCGGCGCTACCGGCTAAGCCATCCAAGTGAGACATAACCATATCCACAATTTATATCAATGTTTTCAATGTAAATGCCACTATGTGTACAGCATGGCGTCCGATCTCAGCCCGATCGGCTAAGACATATCACTTGGGACATAACCATTTCAATTAATTACTCAGTTCACATCTCATTTCCATCATTTATCACATAGTTCTTGACAGTTGGACACATTTTACAATTTGAGTTTGATTCTCCTTTTTATCCTTTCAATAGAATCATCCTTCATATTAACGAGAACCAATATGTAATGAATTGCAATCATAATAGAAGGAGCATGTGGGATCATAATTTACATTTTCAAGTAGCATGGTGACATGGTAGTCAACTAGAACAATTTAGAAACAGGAATCCTTCGATTCAACACATAAAAACAATCAATTCAAGTATGATCAAGTAAGGGACTCACACCACCTATTCGGACACCAACGAGTTGAATTTTACGAAGATTAGAGTTAGCCATACATACCTAGACTGGGTCTTATCCCTAATTCCTATGATAATTCCCAGAATCCTTTAGCTCTTTCAATCTATTTGACAAAATAGCATAATAAAATTGTAATTAGGAATTGGTTCATAGTCCCAGCTCATTTGAGCATTACACCTAGAATTATGAGTTTTCTAAGGTCCTATCCCCCGTTTCATTCTATCTTTGCTCTTACATTCCCACACATAGTTTAGAACTCCATGCATGCAAGGTCCCTTTCCTTACCTCCATGGACTACCTTACTAATGGCCCATTTTAGCTAATCATGGAATTTAAAAGCTGGTGTGGTAGAAACTTACCTCTTAGAGTGAAGAAATTGGTATCTTGTTTGATTAGTCCCAAGATTTGAGTGGTGATGGAGGATCAATTTGATGGAATTGGGAACTTCTCTCTAGAACCCTCTCTTTTCTCACTCTAAATTATCAAAAGAATGGTTTAAAATGGTGGGGAATAGGCTTTATGCTGGTCTAGGGTCGAGTTTAAAAATAAGAAAATGGGGTGCCCCGACACAGTTATGCGGTCGCATATGCGACCGCATAATAGGAATGCAGTCCGCAAACCTGCCGCAAAAATAGCCTCAGCCGGGTGTAACATCTGATCGAGTATGCGGCCATTATGCGGCTCGTATACCTGTTCTGTGATAGCATAATGCGCCACAGAACTCCCCTCGCAAAACTCCAAGGGAGATATGCGATGGATTATGCGGCCCTCATATTAATTATGCGATCGCATTTTGGGCCGCATAATTGGCCTCAAATTTGGCCAGTTTTCTGATTCACTCTGCGGCCATTATGCGGTCTGCAGAGTGATTATGTGATTGTTCTAAGTCCGTAGGAACTATTCAATCCAAAAGGTCCGAACCGCGGCGAGCTTACGAGCCGTGAAGAATTTTCACCATTAAACACATAAATCTAATCTTGACATCATGAAGTACCGCTTTTCTAGTTAAAATTTTACGGGGCCTTACAATACTGAGCAATGTCGTCGGCCATTTGAGACCAATGAGTCGCTTTGGCATATCCGCTAGCATGGCGTCTTCAAACTCTGTAGAAGCTCCTTTACGGGTATAGGAATGGGACCCGAGGAGCGTTCTACATCTTCAATGCATAGGGTAGCCAGAAATGTAGCTTTGACTCCCTTCTTTAACTGCAAGGCCGAGATGTTCTCAGCGACCATCTTCATGGGCACGCACGGGATAATGCAGGGCTTGGCCCTATTTGCTCCCATCATCAGTAGAATGTCTATATACGGTACGGGCATGGTGTTGGTTTGCCTCAAGAATTCCAGCCCAACTATCAACTCGAAGTCATCTATGATCACCACGCACAAGTTGAATTTTCCTTCATAAGGACCAAGCTTCACTGGTACTTCTTTGACTATTCCACTCACTAGCTGAGGCGGTGAGTTGATAGCCTTGACACGACCTCTGCCCTTTCCTACAACTATGCCAAGGCGCTTCACCTGAGTCGAGGACAAGTAGTTGTGGATAGCACATGTGTCTGTCATCGTCCGAATGGGCTTGCCATTTACCTTCATTTCAATGAACATTAAGGTCCTCTCTTGTTTAAGATGAGTCCTCTCATCCGCCTTCTTTTTTCCTTTCCTGGTAGTTGGGCATGGGTCCTTCTTCTTACGGATATCGGCACTGGTTTTTGCTAATGCCTCATAAATAGAGCCAATAATTGCATTGGACTCACCTACTAGTTCGGTCCGCCGCATTGTTTGCTTCGTCATCCGTCCCATCATCAAAAGCTTAATGGGTGTTCATCTGTGCATGTGGGCACTCATTATTCCAATGTGGCCTGCCGCAATGACGGCATCCTGAAAGGGGATTTCTCCCCCGATCATTGTTGTTTGATGCAGCACTATTGCTGCTTGAGGAAGGAGCCTTATATTTGGTTGCACTTTGATCTCCCCCACTTCTGCTAGGGCCACCATTGCTAGGATGGCCCCCTTTGTATCCCGCTCAGAAAGGCGGTTGAGGTCTATCCTTCCGAGTTTCCACTTTATAGTCCCCAAGGCATTCCGCTGCTTGGATGGCCTTGGGTAGGGTATCTACCCTTTGTCTTTGCATCTCCATACTGGCATAGGGTTTTAACCCTTCCGGGAATGTGATGAATTTGTCTTTGTCTCCCATTTCACTATCACGACCCCAAATCCACTAGTCGTGATCGCACCTAACCCTACCCGCTAGGTAAGCTAACCAATAAATATCCAATTTCAATTATGTTAACAAGACAATTAAATGAAAGGAAGTATCTAAATCTTATACATTCCCCAAAGACTGGTAGTACAAATCATGAGCTTCTACGAATAGAGTTTACAAAGCGGAAACGAAATAAATATATAGTCTGCTTGAAAAGTACATAAACAGAGCTTTATAATCTAAGGCTACCCCGAAGAAAAGAGGTAGCTGCAATAGGGACGCGAGTACGTCTTCAAATCCAACACCCTCGAACATAGCAATAATAGCAGCCAACATCTGCACGCAATGTGAAGAAGTGTAGTATCAGTACAAACGACCTCATGTACTAAGTAAGTAACAAACCTAAACTTAGATTGAAAGTAGTGACGAGCTGGAACATAGGTCGGGTCCAACACCAATAACCAACAGTAGTTTTTAACAATTTAAAACAATTAAATAACGAAGTAGCTCAGAGATAAAATGCTCATCTTTTCATAGTTTCCCAAAGTAGTTCCGGTTTTCAAATATAACAGTGAAAAACTCAAGTCTTTTATCGAAAATTTGCCAAAATATGAGTAAGTTGTAAACTGTAATCTTCCTTGAGAACTGTAATTTTTCCCAAAAACTTTTCATCACATAAATGTTTCATTTTCAGATAGCATGAGGAAAGTACATCTCCATGCCTATATACAATATGTATGAGAAGTCATGAATGACGTGATACCGTACAACATGAGGAAAAATACATCTCTATGACTGTATGTCAAGTGTGCATATCAAATGCGATGCAACTCAGTGATAAAACCATATGCATGCTCTCAGAGTATCAGTTCACTCAGTCCTCCCAGTCTCTCCATCCTCAAAGTCACTCAATCCTCACAGTCGCTCAGTCCTTACAGTCACTCAGTCCTCCCAGTCACTCGTCACTCGGCACTCGCACTCAGTAGGTACCTACACTCACTGGAGGTGTGTACAGACTCCAGAGGTTCTCCTTCGGCCCAAGCGTTATAATAAGCCAATAGTAGCATAAATCAATAAAACATGTTGCGGTGTGCAGCCCGATCCCATAAACATCCTCACCATCAGACCCTCGGCCTAACTCAGTCACCAATCTCTCAAGTCTCTCGGGCTCTCAATGTCATGAAGCTAGCCTGACAATAATGATATGATGTATCAATAAATAACAACTAAGACTGAGATATAATATAATGCATGGATATGACTGAGTACGAACATATCAGTAAAATCAGTGAGATGACAGTAAGAAATGACCATTATGGGTCCCAACAGTATTGGCATAAAGCCTCACATGATATCTAGCATGATTGACAGCTTAATTACTTTATCACAGGGTGACAACACAAATAACAACAAGATAGGGCCACTATACGTGCCATGGAAAAAAATAGAGTCACAATTCACAGGGTGTACGCCCACACGCCTGTCACCTAGCATGTGCGTTACCTCAATACAAATCACATAACACGTATTGAGGGGTTTCATACCCGCAACACTAGGGTTTCATACCCTCAGCACTAAGTTTAGAAGAGTTACTTACCTCGAACGAGTCAATACCAATACTGAGCAAGCCAAGCGATACTCCAAAGATGCCATCACGCGCGTTTCGACCTTCGAACGGCTCGAAACTGACCAACAACAATTCAAATACATCAAACAATGCTAAAGGAACCAATCCCGATCATAAAAGATCAAATCTTGATTCAAAGCCCAAAATCGGCCCAAAATCCCAACCCGGGCCCGCACCTCGGAACCCGATAAAACTCACAAAATCTGACAACCCATTCAATTACGAGTCTAACTATACTAGTTTCACTTAAATCTGACTCCGAATCGTTGTTCAAAACTCAATAATTCGTATTATAAAACTTTAGGCCAAAAGCCCCAATTTCCTTCTTTAAAATTCACCAACCAAAGCTAAAATCGAAGATAGATTCATGGAATAAGATCAAAACCAAGTGTAGACCACTTAACCCAATCCTTGTGATGAAAATTTCTCCAAAATCGCCTCAATCCGCTCTTGGAAATGAAAAAATGAAGACAATAAGCGCGAACCATTGTATTTAACACTCTTCCCAGCACCTCCGCACCTGCAACACATTAGCCTCTTCTGCGGCGTTGCTTTTGAGACCAAGAACACGTTTCTGCAGAGAAGCACTGGAGGCCTGCCTTCACAACTGCGGTAGAATACCCGCATCTGCGCACTCGCAGGTACGCGCCCAAATTTCGCTTCTGCGCTGCCAACCGCATCTGCGCTCAACCCACCGCATATGCGCCTTCGCAGATGCGAAGCAAATCTCTCCTTCTGTGGACCCCTTCTCCCAGCAACATTTCCGCTCCTGCGACCCCTTCATCGCTTCTGCGACCTTCGCACTTGCACAAACCAGCCGCAGGTGCGGTCACACAAGAACCAACAACCACCAGCCATAGCCAAAATCTCCAAAATGCTTCGGACCTCGCCAGAAACTCACCCGAGCCCATCGAGACCCCGTCCGAACATGCCAACAAGTCACATAACATAAGATGAACCTACTCGAGGCCTCAAAACACACATAAAAACATCAAAACGACAAATCGCACCTCAAATCGAAATCAATGAACTTTGAACTTCCAATTTCCAAAACTCGCGCCGAAACATATCAAATCATCCCGGAATGAACCCAAATTTTGCACACAAGTCCCAAATGACATGAAGAAGCTATTCAACCTGGAACCACAATCCGAATCCGATATCCTCAAAGTCAACTTCCGAACAAACTTTTGAACTTTCCAAACCTTCAAATTTCTAATTTTCACCAACTTGTGCCGAAAACTTCTAGAAATATCCAAATTCAAATGCAAGCATACGCCTGAGTCCAAAATCACCATTCAGACCTAACGAAAGCATTAAAACTCCGTTTCAGGATCAAATTTTCAAATAGTCAAATATGGTCAACTCTTTCAACTCAAAGCCTCAACCATGAAATTCATTCTTCCAAACCAATTCCGAATAACCTAAAAACCAAAACCGACGATTCACATGAGTCATAATACATCACACGGAGAAACTCATGCCCGCAAACTACCGAGCTAAGTGCAAATGCTCCAAACAATCGGTTGGGTCGTTACATTCTCCCTCACTTAAACATATGTTCATCCTCGAACGTGCCAAGAGTTGTTCCTAAAACCACCAAACCACCGCATAACCTTACCTTGAACATACCTGGGGGTGACCCCATGTCACCTTATCCCACATAGGTCTGATAACGCAACATAACTGAAATTTCTCAATTCAACCTAGCCCATAAGCTTTAGAATCCAATTTTTTTCCAACCTCCTGAATTTCTTATAAGATCTGAATCTCGTAAACTACACGATGTATAAGTCTGAACAAACTGTATCAAACCATAACCGTAATCCAAGACAAAATCGCATATTATACCTCATAACTCGAATACTCATAGCAATAATTTCCGATCACAGTAACTACTCAGAACAACACAATGCCAGTAATAAACCTCATATCTAACAGAATCTCAGTCCAAATCCTTCGTACACTACCGACAATGAAAGAACACGCGAAAACTCATAGCCATTCATCAATTCAACAAGCCGTGGAGCTCCCTCTCCTTCAACAAGAACTATACCCAATTCCTAAGCCGACTTCCAATATTATCCTTCCGAATATACCGCAATCAAATCTGATAGCACCCATCCTAGATCCGACGACTTCATCTTTTCGAATACCAACTAACCTACTGACATGCAACACCATTACTACTCGAAGCCACAAACCGTGCAATCCATGCACCAATAATTAACCATCCAAATGAACTCGATTACGAAAATGACTCAATCAAGAGAATCGTCCCGCAACTCAATGGGTACCACCCCCACAAAAAGCTAAGAACCCATCACACACCGTAGAACCATCACCCGACTCTAACACAAAGGTTCATACCTCAACATAACTTCGCTGCAATGCGCGACCCCATCCAGACGCTGTTCTATATCATATACCTCGAGTCACCCTGCTCAAACTCAACAATCATGCAAAATTCGACATCCAGTACCCAAAGTCCATTACCATAACCCCGGGGAATCAGACGATACAATGCCACACAAAACCCGAAAGAACAAAACCAATACGCCCTCAATCATGCAATACCCAATTGCTCATCTTGCTCAAATTCCGCTACAAGACCACAATAGAACCGTACCATAGGTGCCTAAAACCAACGAATCACAACTCCTCGTAGCATAGAAGAGTAAATCATAGAAAATCGCAGAACACGAATGAGCTCAGCAACCAACGAATGGCACATCCCTCAACAATAGCATTATGGAGCGAACTAATCTGACTCGGTGTAGAATACATGATGCGAGACTAAAATGCATAGTTTAATATGTAATATACCGTACATTTGAGGTGCATTAATGATAAAAATACACTTGTTATGTGCTTAATAGAGTTTATTTTATGTGTAGGTGAATTGGAGATGGAAACGGAGCTAAAGGGATGCAAATACGTCGAAAATACGCAAAAGGAGACACCCGGGCGATAGCCGGGCGTTTGCCCCCTAAAGCCTGACCCTACCTGGCGTTAGGGGGGCGTTTACCCCATAAGGCAAGGCAGCCCCTGGCGTTAGGGGGGAGTTAGGGCCCAAACGCCAGACCTGCCCTGGCCTTAGGGGTGCGTTAGAGCCCAAATGCCCGGGGTCCCCAGTTTCGGCCAAATCCGAGTTTTGACGAGTTAAGTGTTTCCCGGTTGAAATAGAAGTCTCCCGCATGGTTAGGGTTCGCCCTAAACATATAAATAGACACCAAACAACACAACTTGGAGGAAGGAGAAGATTCGGAAGGATTTCGAAGGATTCAACAAGAAAACACCATAGAAGTGACAAACATTAATTTCTACATCTATTATTCTTTACCTTGTATTTCCATTATGCAATTTCTTTTAGTTTTGATTCNGGTTTTGGTAGAACCCGTTGGGGATGAATTCATTGTGATATTAATATATTTTGGTTGATTAATCTCTTTTTGTTTAACTACGTTCTTATTGTAGTTGATTGAAAGAGCTCTCGATTAACTATTCTTATTTATTATGTATCTACTTGAGAGAGTGCATATTTAGGTAGTTTCTTGAAAAACACCACTCCCGGAGTATAGACGAAAGTCATAACCGAGAGTTTAGAGGTTAGATTAGAGACAACGATACCTCGGGTGCAATCTAAAGTGAACTGTATTG
>ML386764.1:28546-58597 GCA_005239525.1 Nicotiana knightiana | reverse complement strand
TTTTGTCTATATGTGATGCACTGAGGACATTGCATGATTTAAGTGTGGGGTGTTGTACATAATTGTTGTGATTTGTTGTGTGCATTCTTATTAGTAGTTTTAGTTTTTCCTGTTGATAAGTCTTTATTTTTTAAAATAAGTGTTTAATTTTTTTTTGAAATATGTGGACTCTTCCTGGCGATGGATCTCCTAGACAGTAATTCCTCCTTGGTTTTTCTTTGGACCACGGTTCTTTCCCAAGGGTTTTCAGTTGAACCGCGTGTAGGTAGTTTTTATTTTATTTTAGGAGTAGGAGTCACATGGTTAAGGGGTTAATAGGAGCAATATCTCGAAACGTGTTAATGCCTTGAGAATAGTCAGTATGTTGGTTGTGACGCTTAGGCTCAATTTTTTACTCCAGAATAAATACCTTAAATCATGGATTCTTAAGATTTGCTAAACTGTTTTGACTGGAGTGTCGTGATAAATCCAATCCTGAGTGAGTTATGTGCCATGTGTGTGTGTGAGATTTGAAGGTTATTCTGTGCATTGCATCAGATGTCTAGAACTTGCCCCGTGTGTGTGCGAAGCGAAATAGAAGTTTTATTCAGTCTTGGAAGTGATATAGACATTTCTTTCTTGAGCCAATTATCTATATTTTACCCACCTATTTGTGTTGTATCGTCGTTAACCCCGTTGAGCCTAAAATCCTGTTTCTTTGGCAACCACATTACAAGCCATATTCCCTTTTGTTTGAATCGATCTTATATTTGAACCTTGTCACCTCTCGTAAGCACTGGAAATGTATGAAATATGAAACAGTTAAAGTGTGGGGTGGTAGGTTGGTTTGTGAGGGGAATAATTGAAATAAGGAGAAAGGTGCACGTTTGAAAAAAAAATAATAATAATAAGAGTCACTTGAAAAAGAAGAAAAAGAAGAAAAAGAAAAAGAAACAAATGAACAATTGTGTTGTGTTGAAATAAAAATATATGTAGTGACTCTTCACGTAATTGTACTTAAAGAAGTATGGGGTAATAACATCGTTGTAAAGGTGGAGTTTGGCTATATTGAGTTTGAGGTTGAACGTCAAAGTTTATGTATTAAAGTGCTTAGGGAGGTGTAGTCACTCTTATATCCAAATGTATCCTACCCGTCCCGAAGCCTACATTACAACCAAATAAAGTCCTACTTGATCCTAGACCGAATGAGCTCGATTAGTAGAGTATTACACTACGGGAAAGCCTATGGTACGTTTTGTGTGTCACATGAATATTTTATTTCTGAGAGCGAGTGAATTCTTTCGATTTTGAGTTCCTAAGTGTTCTTAAATTTTACTGTGTGAGGAACTAGCTCTTTGATTTGGTGAGGGCACATGATTCACAAAGAAAAGGTAAAGTTANGAAACGGAGCTAAAAGGATGCAAATACGTTGAAAATACGCAAAAGGAGACACCCGGGCGATAGCCGGGCGACAGAGCCCTACAGCCTGACCCTACCTGGCGTTAGCCAGACCTTAGGGTTGAAAATACATATGTATGTATGTATGTATGTATGTATGTATATACTGTTGGAAAAAAAGGTTGTGAGTATTGTGAACTGATGATTTGATTTTATGTGTTTCTTACTGCTTAAGACTTGATTTATTTCCATTACTACTGAGTTGGCGTACTCACATTACTCCCTGCACCCCTGTGTGCAGATACAAGTGCTGATATCGAGCGGTAGCCATCTATTCCATGAGGAGCCGGAGTTCGGGATATAGAGGTAGTTGTTCGGCGTCTGCAGCATCTCTGTTTTCCCTTCTTATGTTGTACCTAGTTAATCGTCCCGAGGTTTGTATTATAATAGTAGACTTTTTGGTATATTCCTTAGATGATCACGACATGTTGACTCCGGATCTTGGGGATGGTTTTAGATTATTTAACTGTTTGTTTTGCTTAATAGATTCAATAATTTACTCACGTCTATGAAATGTTGAAAATGAGTTGGGATTTTGGAAAGAAACTGTAAATATGTGAATGTCGGCTAGCCTAGTTCCACGATAGGCGCCATCACGGCCGGTTTAGGATTTGGGGTCGTGACACTACCGAGCGAAGTGCAAATGATCAAAATGACCGATTGGGTCGGAGAATTCTCGCACGTAATCCCGCACTGATTTGGTCTGGCCGCAGTTTTCTCCTTGCATTGTACTTAACATTTTTGGGGAAGAACTGTAGGCGTATGGATGCCTTCAGTTCTGCCCATGTATCCAACGCATCTTCACCGGCCCTGATGACTTCGTACTTCACTCGCCACTAGAGTTTAGCATCACCCTGAAGATACATGGCAGCAATTTCTACCTTCTTACCTTCTTCTAGGCCTCCCACGGCATCGAAGTATTGCTCGATATCGAAGATAAACTTTTCCACTTCTTTATCATTCTGAGCTCCACTGTATGGCTTTGGATCAGGAATTTTCAGTTTTTGTGCCACGGGGGCGAGGTTCACAGCACCCCCAATTTGGTTTCCATCTTCTCGAAGCGGGCCTTGTAAAGTAGCATTGATAACATTGAGCTGGCCTGTCCAGTCGTCAATAGTTTGTTGCATGGTAGTCACCCTGTCTGCCTCTTGTGCCTTGTAGGATAAATCCTCGACACACTCCTATTAGAGGCCCTCGAATTTACCAAAAATTCCGGCTGCCTCTGTGGCTGCCGTTTGCCGGTTTCCTTCAGAGTCACGACTGATATTTTCTATGTCAACTTCGGCCTGGAGCATTCTGCGGTCTAGGTCATCCAACCTTTGCACTAGGCTGGCTCTTAGTTCAAGCACCGTATCCACGATGGGTCGTAATATGGCAACCGTCTCTTCAAGGGCCGCAATGTGGTCCCCATGATTCACCATGGTCAGAAATGGTGGTAATGGAAATGTGTTCCCTCGTCCGATGTCGAGCCTAGGCTCTGATACCAACTGTTACGCGGCGCCTTCCTGAGATTCCTTGGAAGGGCGATGTAAGTCTAAGCAACTGATGTCAGTGCAGTTGTTGTCCGCCAACGGAGATTCCCTCCGTACGCTAGACGAGATTGTCAGTGTCGTACTGGAAAACCAATATCAATAGCAATTGAGAGAACAGAAATAAGAATTGAAAGAAAGCTTGATTGCATTAATGAAAGCTATTACAGAAAGGCAACGCAGTGTCGAGGGTGAGAGACACTAGTGCAGAGAATTATTTTCTTGCTATAAAGTTTTGAATGCTTGATCCCCCCTAATAATGCTTAAAAAAATAAACCAAAGTTATAAGACTTGACCTAAATAAGCTAGAGAATCATAATGGAAATACATGGAATAAAACTACTTTATATTTACAATGAAAAGGACTTAGTTTTCTAAAAGGTAGAAATAGGTCTGTTATCAGCAACCTTGTCTTTGGCATCACGATCTGCGCGCGCGACGTTGTCTGCGCGCACGGCGCTGTTGGCAGCTGCCTGTGGCTGGGCGCTGGCGAGGGATATCGGTGGGGCGACAAAGGAACATGCGCGCTTGCCACTTGGCGAAGCCAAGACCACGGATTCGTCTGTGGCGCTAGGCGTTGAGAGGCTTGCCAGGACGCCATGGGGCGCGTCCAAAGGGTCATAGGGCATGGCTGGAAAGCCGCCCATGACAGGATACATGCGCGTACAGCTGGGCTACTTGATTTTTAGGCGCTTTTTCCTGTTGTTTTCATGAATACAGCAACGCGAATACAGCGAGTACACTACCGTAACAATTGAATAGTAGCTATAGGAAGTAATTATGTATATGGTAGCTATAGAGAGTTAATAGCCACTAAACAATAGTGATTTCTGAAAATTTCTCTACTAATATTAATAGTGCCCATGCTCCAGCTTCAATCTTATCAACACAAATCATGAAATCGAAATCAAAACCAGTCAGTCTAACCCATTGTGCTCGATCTCGTTGGCTTTAGATCTGGACGGAAACTCAAACATCAGTGACTCTTTCTTCTCGTTTTATTTATTGTTTTTGGGGCTTTTGATATTATGACAATCTAGATCTAAAATATGGTTTGCTTGCTATTTGAGTTTCGACAGAACTGGCCGGTATATAGTTTTTCCGACGACTGTGAATTTTTCGGTCACTGCTGTAACCGGTGAAGTTTTTCGGCTAAAATATTTCGGGCTGAAAATCATTTCTCCGATGTATATTGTAATTTTGGGCTATATGTATATTGTAATTTTGGGCTACCGGTATTATAAGTTTGACCCTAATGGCTATAAATGAATTTTGCTCAAAAGCATATGAAGTGATGGAGGAGTTGGAAAACAAAATAAATGAGGTGGGCCGTATCACTGTCAACTTTGGTTGAGTTGGGCTGGAAATTTTGGCCACTTAATATAAACCCATTTTATGAGCCCTCAGACATTCTTTAGTCTCGAAATCTCTAATTTTTCTTTTTCAATTGATTTAACTTATATGCATTAATATTGTCAAAAAAATTCTTATACATTTGATAGTAGCTAAACCTGACAAAGTGTAGGCTAATAGTTGGAGTTCTCAAGTAGGTTTCTAACCACTAGCTGACACAAACTTAGATTTTAACTAAAAAGTAGGTCGCAAGACCAGCTTAATTCTTTCCATTTTTTTTTGCCGTGGTTTCCGAGCATCGCTTTGCGAACCCGATTAGCTATATTCACGGGGTCCCGCTGTTTCAAGGCGGGTGCACACGATTAGTTCCACGGGCCCTGGAGACGCGGCCGGTTTGTAATGCCTCCAGTGACCCTGCTGGTGCTCGAACTGACGACCTAAAGGACTTTGTCCTCAGACCTTTACCAGTTGAGCTACCCCTCAGGGTTATTTTATAAAGTTTTAATGCGGCATATAATTAAATGAGGATTATTTTATTTTGGGGGTTTTTCTAATTTGTTAAATGTTATTAGTAGTTATTTCAACGGAAAAAATACGTATAGTATAGGAGTATTAAATTTGTTTTATGTTGTATGGTAGTCTGATCATAATTAATGTTTATTTAATTGGTTAAATATTTTGAAATTTTCTCCACAAAGTTTGAGTACATTCATCAATCGCTATTTATTGGGGATTTATATATATATATAGAGAGAGAGAGCTGCCGTTCTGTAATATTTTGGCAATACATTATCGGTTAGCAAAGGGAAGGTGTCCTTGTTACTAATAAACTGGGAGTGGTAGGAATCTTATGCTTGAATGAGTTTTAGTCTTTGAGAACTCCTAGTGAGTTTGTAATAATAGCTTATATCTATGTATGAGCAACCCAATAGTTTGAATTTCACTACCATTCTATTTCTGCAAGAGGTTAATTACCCTTTGTATTTCTGGAAACACAGTGTTGTAACAAAAAAAAAATGTCATCAATCTTTACATCTCAATCTTATTCAATTACCCTTTCCTTTTACTTATTACTAACTTCTTTAAGTGTCCTCCTGTTACGTGTAATTTCTTCTACTAGTAAAATTCTTCACATCTCTCATTTTCGTTCTACTTCTCTTCTTTCTCCACAAGTTTTTTTTTTAAAAAAAAATCCCTGCACTTATATCAAACTACACCATTAGCATGCAAATTACTATACTCTCGATCACTCTTAATAAACTGTAACACTATAAAATCAAAAAACATACCACGCTCTTTGTATTTATTACAATCACCTTTTCCTTACCTTCCCACGCCTCTTTACGATTTTTTGATATTTTTCATAATACCCACGAACAAATCTTGGCTTAATTTCAGCATGAACTTAAGAAACTTCATGCGAATACAAGAGTGATTTTGGCTAGTACTCAACGTTATATTACGTGGGATGATATTAAAGTGGATTCTAATTCCTTAGATTTGACAAATGAAAGATCACGCAAGTCTCACGGAGTGATCGTACGTGGTTGATCAAAATGGTAATGGAGACTCTATTACAGTTCAAGGTGCAGTTGACTTGGTCCCTCTCCATAATTCTCAAAGGCTTACCTGAAACGTACAGGTATATATTTCCTACTACTTTACCAATAAAAAATTAACGTAATTATAATATTATAAAAGAAATTGGACCGCCATTGTCATTTCTTGAAAGAAAAACTACTATTTATGCATATGCTTAACAACATATAAATTATGCAAATAAGCTATAAATGTGTAACTCAACTGTGACGTTTATGGGATATATATTCATTTCCTATAATCAGCTATCTTTAACACCTTCTGTATTTGAAAAAAGTAAGGTTTAGAAAGCTATTTCATTTAATAAATTTTCTCACCTTATTCTATTTTCATTAGATTTTAGTAAATTGTTTATACAACAAGTATGTTCCCATAGGCCATACCAAAATATTGTATTTGTTGTTTTCTTCACTTCTCTGAGCCGAGTATTTCCCAGCTTCTCTACCCTCTTTGGGTAGGGGTAAGGTCTGCATACACTCTACCCTCCCCAGACTCCACTGGTGGAATTTTACTGGGTTATTGTTGTTGTTTTCTTCACTATTGTTAGCATTAGTTATCTGATAAGTGAGAAGTTAGTGAAACAGGTTTTTTCGGACCCTAAAAGATGTGATAGTTATAGGACTCAAAAGTCCAAAATAAACTCAAACACTTCTTATAAGGTACAATATAGTAAGAAAAATCAACAGTACAATCCCATTTTCTTATGCCTCTTCTTTCCATGTTGATTTTTTTTCTCTGCCCATGATATACATACGGGTGAGTTCGTACTTAGAATCCTACTTTCATTCTTTCAGTGCAATATCTTGGTCCCACAATGTGAGATTTAGCTGTCTTGTTTAGTGAATATTTTGATATATATGCAGAGAAAAGGTGTTTATTCCAGTTTCAAAACCATTTATCTCATTCATTGGTGATGAGAACCAAGCTAGAAAAATCATTATTACTGGGAATAGCAAGGCCTCAGACAAGGACCAATATGGGAATGTTAGGCACTCGCAATACAGCCACAGTTGCCGTTGAATCAGATTACTTTTGTGCAACTGGTATCACCATTGAGGTACTGCTACTTAATCAATCAACATATTTAACAAGGCTTAAATGTTCAAGATTTAGAGTTAGCTGGTTCAGAATGAGTATCGTGATCTTATTATGTGTACACATTTTGAATTCTTTTGGCATCTGTATAGAGTAATGTGTTCGGTTGAACCTACATAGTACACTTTAGTTTTGCCTCTGATTAGGACAGTCGCGGGTTTTTTTTTCTTTCTTTTCAGAACACTGTGGTTGCGTTGCCTCAATACGATGACATGCAAGCTGTGGCATTAAGATTAGCAGGAGAGAGAGCAATGTTGTACAAAGTTAGGATATTGGGATCACAGGACACAATTTTAGATGAATCAGGATCACACTATTTTTACAAGTGTTACATTCAAGGATCAGTTGATTTCATTTGTGGCAATGCCAGATCACTATATCAGGTTCTTGACTTGAAACTCCGATTAATCTATTGATTGATGGTGGAGATTTTCAAGATTTGATTGCGACTTTTGTATTTTCTTGTAACAGGGTTGTGATCTTTATTCTGTAGCCGAAGACAATATAGGAATATCCGGAGCAATTGCAGCACATCAAAGAAACTCAGCTGATGAAGATAATGGATTCTCATTTGTTGACTGTAAAATCAGTGGAAGTGGCAGTATCCTTTTAGGCAGAGCTTGGGGAGAATATTCACGGATTATATACTCAAATTGCTATTTTGATGGTCTTATATCTCCAGAGGGATGGTTTGATTGGAACCAATTATCTAGACGGAAGAAAGATAAATCAACTTTTAATTGAGTTTAACTTCCATGTATTGACAGAGTAAAAAAGATTTGTATTAAAAGATAACTACGGATATTTGAACCCTTTTTAATTTAGATTGTTCCTGTAAAAGAAAAGTTAAATAAAATCTGAGTCTTATTTTGTGTTTTGTAGGCATGCAGTATTTGGAGAGTACAAGTGCTGGGGCAGAGGAGCCAATAGGAAAGGTCGAGTGGAATGGTCTAAATCTTTAAATAAAACCCAAGCGCAGCCCTTCTTCAATACAAAATTCTTTGGTGGAGAGCAATGGCTTAGAGTCTAGTTTCATAATGACTCTGAGAAGTGCAGCAATTTTGAACAAACATTTTTGTGACAAAGCCACTGATCTTTTCAAAAGTGAGGTTTTACTTGAGTTTAAATGTCTATTAACGAGAACGTGTGCTACATTTATACGAAAGATTACGATGTTTTATACTTCAATGTCAAGAGGAGTGATTTTGTGTGATGTCCAAATTTCGCGTGCACTGATTATAAAAGGACCTGGCTCTTCTATGTGTTCCTTATACTACTGTTGTGGAAACAAATGCAGAAAGTAAAGAACACAAGTATTTTTACGCGAAAAACACACGGCTCAAAAGGTGAAAAACAAAGGCCTACTACTCAGTAGGATTTTCCTTAACACCTTACAAAATCACTGAGCCAAAACAGCATTTATAAAACTCTTCGTAAGCCCAAGGATTACCTCTAATCCCTTTGTAGCAACCAGCCTCTAACTGTTGCGATAACTTCAAGTTAACTCTAACTTGAATACTCAGAGTAACTAATACAATTGCTTCTAGATAAAGCTGACAACTTGAAAAGCCCTACTACAATTGAACAAGAATAAAAGACATGCACTTGTAACTAGTTCTTTTATCTGGTTCATGTAGCTTCAGGATCGCACATTTTAATCACCCAAGAATTGCTTGCAAAATGCCTTGCTATTTTGCTCTCAACTCACATTTAACTTCAGCATTTGTGCGTCACCTGTAAAATGTAAAAAAGAACACAACTGATATTCATAGAGTTAGTAGAATAAGGATTAACTAGAGTTCTAATGCTTTACTCTTCCTTGGTGGAAGAGTTCTAGTTATTTTTAACTTCTAACTCCTTCTTTATCATGGATAGAGTTCTCTTCAAGTAAGGAGTCCTGCTCCTCATCAAATACGCAACATTTTCGTTCAGGGATTATCAGAACTAACCAATTATACTTATCCCTTTCACGTGCATGTCTTTTGCTTGATTTTGCCCATCACCTGTGTACATTATCCATGAACATGGTTCATGCGTGTCTTCCTTTGTCAATCATCAAAACTAAAATTGCTCAGGTCAACAAATTCTCCATTTTTGATGATGACAAATTCACCGTTTTTCATAAGCATGGAACCTGTTTCAACTCAGCTCAACATCAACACAATGTTAGAACACTTTTCATTTAAAGTCACAAATCATCAAGGACCAGGTTCATTAAATTATAAACATCACAGTCCAAGCAAAAGCACACCTTATCTTGCCCCTTTTGGCATCATCAAAAAGTTGCACAATTAAGGTAAGTAACCAGATTTTAACATATGTCATTCATGACCACTAGGGCTACTTCAAATGCAATAATGGATTCAATTTTTCTATTTCAATCTAATGATATTAGCCATCTAAGAAATATCAACAAACAATTAGAGCAAAAGCAATGAATTTCATTGATTGATAAGATCCTACCTCAAGACATAAGAAGAAATAAAAACATAGAACCAACAACAACAATAACTATAACAACCCTGTAAAATCCCACCAGTGAGGTCTAGGGATGGTAGAGTGTATGCAGACCTTACCCCTACCTCAGAGGGGGTAGAGAGGCTATTTCCAGGAGACCCTCGGCTTAGAGACAATATATTTGTGACAACAAAACCCAAAAAATAATATTAGCAACGTGAGAGACATCAAATGAATGGAAAAGCAGTAACACAAATATTATGCAAAAGCGTGAAACACAACATAAATCGCTAGCAGTGCTAGACAAAACACTATCATACTCGTCGGTACAAAGAGGAAAATCGGGACAAAGGGGAAAATCGCTCGACTACCCTTTAACCTATAAACCTAATGCTCGACCTCCACACTTTCCTATCAAGAACCATGTCCTCGGAAATCTGGAGCCGCGCCAAGTCCTGTCTGATCACCTCGCCCCAATACTTCTTGGGCCACCCTCTACCTCTTCTCGTACCTGCCAAAGCCAACCGCTCACACCTCCTAACCGGGGCATCTAGTCTTCTCCTCTACACGTGTCCGAACCATCTAAGTCACTCTTTATGCATCATGTCGTCCACCGGAGCCATGCCCATGCTCTCCCGAATATCTTCATTCCTAATCTTATTCAGCCTAGTGTGCCTACACATCCATCTCAACATCCTCATTTATGCTACTTTCATCTTCTGGATATGTGAATTCTTGACTGGCCAATAGTGAGCCTCATACAACATGTCCAGTCTAACCACTGCGCTATAGAACTTATCTTTGAGTTTCGGTGGCACATTCTTTTCACATAGGACTTCAAACGCTAACCTCCATTTTATCCACCCTACCCCAATACGGTGTGTAACATCCCCGTCGATCCCCCATCTCCCTTGATAATTGACCCTAAGTACTTAAAACCTTCTCTCTTGATGATGACCTGTGAGTCAAGCTTGACTTCCACATCTGATTCCCCCATCACATCATTGAACTTACTTTTCACATATTAAGTCTTAGTCCTACTCAACTTGTAACCTTTAGACTCCAAGGCCTGCCTCCATATCTCCAGTCTCCCATTAGCGCTTCTCATCAATCAGAACTATATCATCAGCGAACAACATACACCATGGCACCTCTCCTTGGATATGGTGTGTCAATGCGTTCATCGCCGGGGCAAATAGGAATGGGCTAAGCGTCGATACTTGGTGTAAACCCATAACCACCATAAAAAGGCTATGAGTCACCTCCCATAGTCCTAACCCGAGTCATAGCTCCATCATACATATCCTTTATTGCCCTAATGTAAGCCACTGGCACACCTTTCACCTCCAGACACCTCCAAAGGACGTCCCTGGGGACCTTGTCATACGCCTTCTCTAGGTCAATAAACACCATATGCAAATCCCTCTTCCTATACGCGTATTGTTCCACCAACCTCCTGATAAGGTGGATAGCTTCTGTAGTAGAACGACCCGGCATGAACCCGAACTGGTATTCCGATATAGACATTGCCCTCCTTATCCTCCCTTCCACCACCCTCTCCTAAACTTTCATGGTATGACTTAGTAACTTGATACCCCTATAGTTGTTACAATTCTGGATATCACCTTTGTTCTTGACTACCGGAACCATTGTAATCCACCGCCACTCATCAGGCATCCTCTTTGTCCTGAAGATAACATTAAATAACCCAGTCAGCCATTCCAAGCCTGCTCTACCCGCACATCTCCAAAACTCTACTGGAATCTCATCTGATCTGGTCGCTTTGCCCCGACTCATCTTACCCATCGCACCCACGACCTCCTCAACCTTAATGCGCCTACAATACATAAAGTCGTGGTGGCTCTCAGAGTGCCCCAATTTCCCTAACACGATGTTTCCATCCCCCTCTTTATTCAGAAGTTTATGAAAATACGACTGTCATCTTTGCCTAATCTAGGCCTCTTCCATCAATACTCGACTGTCCTCGTCTTTGATGCACCTCACTTGATCCAAGTCGCGAGCCTTCTTCTCTCTCGCTTTTGCCAACCGGAATAACTTCTTGTCCCTACCTTTTCCCCCAAGTTCCTCATACAGCCGACCAAATGCAGCAATCTTAGCCTCTGTGACCGCTAATTTCACCTCCTTCCTAGCCTCTTTATATCTTTCTCTGTTCGCTCTCCTATGATCCTCGTCGGTGGTCTCTACTAACTTAATGTAAGCCGCTTTCATGGCTTCCACTTTACCTTGGACCATGTCATTCCAACACCAGTCACCTCGGTGCCCTCCAGAGTAACCTTTCGAAACTCCCAACACCTCTCTCGTTGCCTCCCTTATATTGTCCGTCGTTGTCGTCCACATAGCGCTAGCGTCCCCACAACTCTTCCAGGCACCCATAGTCATCAGCCTCTCCTCCAACTCCCGCACATTATCCTTAGACAAAGATCCCCACCTGATCCTCGACTGACCCCGTACAAACCTCCTCTTCCTCTTCATCAAGATACCGACATCCATCACCAGGAGCCTATGTTGAGTTGCGAGGTTCTCACTCGGGATCACCTTGTAATCCTCGCACAACCCCCATCGCACTTCCTGAGGAGGAGATAGTCAATCTGAGTCTTAGCCACCATAATCCAGAAAGTAACAAAATGTTCCTCCCTCTTCGGAAACATAGAGTTCCCGATCACCAACTCAAAAGCTCTAGTGAAATCCAATAGTGAGGTACTACCCTCGTTCCTATCACCAAAGTCGAATCCACCGTACACCTCACCAAAGCCACTAGCAGACGACCCAATATGACCATTAAAATCCCCTCCTATGAATAGCTTCTCCGTAGGCGGAATACCCCACACCCCTCATCCAGCGCCTCCCAGAAGAGCCTTTTAACCTCCTCATCCCAGCCCGTTTACGGTGCGTAAGCACTAATGATATTCAGAGTGCTCCCTACAACTACTACCTTAATCGCCATCAATCTGTCATTCACCCGCCTAACCTCTACCACCGACTCTCTGATCTCACTATCCACCAAAATTCCCACTCCGTTATTGCCCTTCACGACTCCGGAGAACCACAATTTATACCCGCCTACATTCCTCACCTTCGATCCTACCCACCTAGTCAGTCTCCTGCACACACGCTATATTGACCCCCCTCTTCTGGAGAATCTTCGCCAGCTCTATAGACTTACCGGTCAACGTCCCTTTATTCCACGATCCAATTCTCAACCTACATGCGACCTTGTTCCCTTTACCCCCTCTGGGCCCCGTCCCACCCCCTGAGCCTTACCATACCCCGCTACCCACCATCTGACCTTCCCGAGGACATGAACCTATTCTGCCATTACAAACCATAGTCTCTATACCTACGAAGGTCTAAAAATGAAAAATAAAAAAACACCACACAAAAACAAAGGGAGAAAATAGTAACTACAAGACCACTACTAAACTGACTAGACTAGTATGAAATACTACAACAACAAAGTAATTAACATAAGAGACAGAGAAACAGGACGCGGGAGGTACCAATTCCCGTGAATACAACCTGAAACTTTCAACTTGGTATACTCCCGATGTTGCGGAACCCGGCGTATAGTTGTAGCTCTACTGCATGTGCACGTGCACCTCCCTACCGCCGCCAAACAGCCACAAAAGTACTTGCAAAACATACACACCCATGGAACCAAGAGAATAGGGGGAGATAAGGAACAGTTCAAAGAAATCACAGTTTATGAACAATTTCGTCGGAGCCGGAGTAAGAGACCGGCGAGGAGTTCTTTAATGCATAAATGGATCGCAATGCAATAAAAAAATTCCTTGGGATTTTATTTTTCAAATCCCAAAATAAAGCAAACCAATCTTCACAAATCCCTACTATCTGGCCGTAAGCTCACACCGAAAACACAAATGCGTAAAAGCTAAAATACCAACAAGGAAAAATGAAATAAAAAAGGGTAAAAATTGTATATACACAAAGAAACAAAAGGCAAGTTTTCGGCAGATGATGAGATCGAAGAATATAACGAATTTGAGAAAAAGAAGATTGAATCGGAAGGTCGTCTCAAATGTAAATTTAAAATAAAAAAATCAAGTCGTTCAAAATACGGTAAAAGTTGTATATACACAAAGAAACAAAAGGGTGGCTTTCAAGAAAAGAAAGTGTCCCTCAAAAAACTAAGAAATGTTTCGGGAAGGGTTACTGGTTACTGGTTACAAACTAGGCTTAGGAAGGGTTTAAAACTGGGAAGGACCAGGTTCTTGGTTCTTGAAGCAATTTCAACGTATCTTGAAGAATACTATCATTATTTTCCTTTTACTTTGCGAGCTCACACTTGAGAGAGTCTCTCTCACCCTCTATTTCAGCCAATCGTTTCTTCGGCCTTTCAATCTCAGCATCCTTATCCATTTTCTTCCAGTATTTGAGCCTTCTTGCTCCTTTTGGCAGGCCTAGTTCTTTCAGATACAATTGAGCCTTCAGCCTCAGCCTCTGTTTCTCGAGAATTCTTTTGAGAAGTCTTTCTCTTTTTGGCACTAGGTGTGGGTACTTCCATATCCTCATATTCATCTTCAAGAACCAAGTTCATCTCCTCAATCTGGATTACTCCACTTGGCTTACCAGCTTTCTATTTTTCAAGCGACTTTCTTGGCATTCTCAGCTAAGGCCCGTTTTACATTGGCCTCACTCTTCTTCTTATGGCTCCTTGTAGTTCTTCCTTTTGTGGGAGGAGTTTGTACAGGGATAAAATGAGCACTTTTTCTCTTAGTTCCACCCATGTCCTTTCCTACAGTCTTTCCAACTTTGTTCTTGTTCTTTTGATTGTAACTGTCTGACACCTTTTGTAACAGATCATGAATCTTGTCTATTTTACCAAGAGAGGGGACTGGTTCATGAAACGATTTCGTTAACCTAACCAGTCCATATCCTACACTTCTATCACCAGAACCATCACCTTCTCATGTGATTCCATCACCATGCATTCATTCATAGTATCCTCGTTATCACTAATCTCTTCACTTAATACAATCATTGCTCTAGCTTCTTAAGTCAAACCAACAAGAGTGGGTGAAGGAGATCCAACCACTCTTTTGTCTCCCTTTCCCCTCTCATCTACTTCTACACCTTCACTCTTTTTTCCTTTTTCATTTTTACCACAAATTTTTCCATACCCATCAGTTTCTACACCAGCAATCGTACCAACCAACACAACCCTATTTTCAAAATTCTCAGTAATTTTAGAAGCAACATCAGAAATTTTTAACCCAGAAGTTACCTGCTCAGTTTCACATGAAACTGGTTCTTCCCCCTTAGTCGCAGACTTGAAGGACTCATCAGATTTTTAGGGTTCTTCTGCTTGACTGGCTTGTAGCATCTCACTCAATTTCTTAGCTTGTTCTCTACTGGCCACTGTATTACATGCAATCAATTTGATATGCTTTTCCTTTTAAGTTTGGGTGGTTGAAAGTGTGGGTGAAGGTTCTTTCAGTGGTGAGGAAGGATTTTCTGAGTTTTTGGGATTCTCATGGGTGTTAGTCATTTGATCAATTCAGAAACTTCAGAGAAATAGGGAGAGTTTTGAGGTTTTGGATATTATGATCTTCTAAAAAATTTGAGATAAGTGAGTAAGGTCAGATCAATTTAAAGAGGGAAAGGTTGAGTGTATAACGGCACATTTTTGAAGTCTAGAAGTCTAATCACATTGGAAGTTTCAGCTTGAAAAGACGTTCAACTCTTCCCCAAATATTTCGGCAATTATGGCGCGTGGGACTCTTGATGAAACTGGTTTGTTTGTAACTAATTTGTTCAAAAGTAGTTTGAGATAATGTGGGACTCTTTTCAGTTCATGATCCATATGCAGTTATTTCAAATTATGCGGAGTGTAGAATACATATCTTATAAGCTCGATGAACCAGGTTCTTCACTGAAAGTTCTCTTGCGTAAGACTGATTTTTTCCAAGAAAATAAGGATAATATCATTAGACATCAGTGAGATATTTTAGCACATGACACAAGAGTATATTAATAAAAGCATGAGACTCTAATTATTCACAAAATTCACAAATTATCTAACCAATCATTGAGTTAGAACCGGTTTCTTTTAGGTGATCTTAATTATCCCTAATTCTAACATGTTCCTATCAAAGTGATCCCTACTCAAGCTTTTGTGAAGATGTCAGCAATTTCCTTCTAAGTAGCACAAAATTCTACAGTGATCAACACCTCTCAATTATCCCTTTGAAATCGATGCCCAGTATCTATGTGCTTAGTTCTTTTGTGATGGATTGGGTTCTGATCATACTATTGCACTAGTGTTATCACAAAAGATGTGGATACAACTCGGCTTCCGTAGTAGACAAATTCATAGAGTTTTGCTCTTTGGTAGCCCAAGATACAAGACATGAGCCAATAAAGTGTGTCATACCTGCTGTGCTCTTTTTATCCACAAAAAAACCTACGTAATCAGCATCAGCATATCCCACAAAATCAAAAATACTATATTTTGGATAGCATAGGCAAAGATCAGTTGTGCCTTTTAGGTATCTCAAGATCCTCTTGACAACCTTCAAGTGAAACTCCTTAAGAATTGCTTGAAATCTAGCACAAAGGCCTACACTGAATATAATACCAGGTCTACTAGCAGTGAGATATAACATCCCCTATACAAAATCTGATCAATAGATGAACCAGGTTCATCCAAATTCAATTTCGTGGGTGTTGCAATAGGAGTGTCAATTTCTTTGAATATTTTTTCCTGGTTTTGTTACTTGGGAATAGGTTCATGGACAAGTTCCCTCGAGATATGAGGGTCAATTCCTCTCTAGTCAGTTCCCCATGTTAGGTTGCCCTAGGTGGAAGGACTTGTTCCTTCCTGTGATGCAACTACAGGTTGGATTGTGGCTTCATCATTTGAGTTTCTTGTCAGTCAGCTGGACTGTGACTTCATCATTTGAGTTTCTAGTCAGTCCAATCACTTCATCCTCTTGTTCCTGATTCTCAGAAAGAATGTTAATGTCAAAAAAAACATGAACATTTTCTTCTACACACATAGTTCTTTTGTTATATATCTTATAAGCATTACTATGTGAAGAATATCCTAAGAATACTCCCTCATCACTTATGGGATCAAACTTACCTAGGGAGTCTTTTTCATTATTGTGCACAAAGCACTTACATCCAAATTCTCTAAGATGGGATATATTTGGTTTCTCCCTTTAAGTAACTCATAGGGAGTCTTCTCAACAAGAGGTCCAGTCATGCATGATGTAGTATGAAATGTTCACAACTTCTGCCCAGTAGTTATGGGGCAATTTACTAGCAAGTAGCATAGCCTAGCTATTTCCTCCAATGTCCTATTCTTTCTTTCAACTACTCCATTTTGTTGTGGAGTCCTAGGAGCAGAAAAATTATGATATATGCCATGCTCATAACAAAATTCAACAAATTTAGCATTTCCAAATTTAGTACAATGATCAGACTTAATTGATGCAAGTTGATTACCTAGTTGTTTCTGAGTTTTTCTAACAAATAAAATGAACATGTCAAATGCTTTATCTTTAGACGTTAATAACAGTGTCCAAGTAAACGTAGAGTAATAATCAACAAGCACTATAACATATCTCTTACCATCTCTGCTCAATGTTCTCATTGGTCCACAAAGATCCATATGGACCGGTTCCATGATGCTGGTAGTACTTACATTTTATTGCTTTTAAAATAGGATCTTACATGCTTCCCCCTTGCACAAGCCTCACAAATTTTATCTTCCTTGAACTTAATGTTAAGCAGCTCTATCACCAAGTCCTTACAGACTAGTTTGTTGAGTTGGCTTAGACTGGCATGTCCAAGTCTCTTGTACCAAGTGAGGGGATCATTATCCAACACACTTAAGTAAATGAGTTCATTATCTGAAAGTGTGGACAGATCCACAACATATATGTTTTTTACTTTTTTTTCTTGCAAAACTATCTTGTCAGTGGTAAGATTAATCACAAAGCATTTGTAGAGGTGAAGGCTACCATGTTACATCTATCAAACAATTGTGATACACTTATTAGACTGTACTTCGGTCCATCTATCAAGCAGACATTCTCAATAAAGTGAGAATGAGTCTTACCTACCTTTCCAACCCCAATGATCTTTCCATTTCCAAATGAGACACTACCTCCTTTAAGGTCCTCAAGTGAAAGCCTGTTTCCTGTCATGTGCTTTGAGCAGCCACTATCCATGTACCATATTTGGCTACTCCCTTTCACTTGGACCTGCAAAAAGTAATCAGGGGTTAGTTTTAGGAACCCAAACTAGTTTGGGTCCCTTTCTATAGGCAAAAGAATAAATCGCATTCTTTTTAGCCCAACTTGGCAGCCTATTTTTCCCTAGAACAAATTTTTTGTTCTTTTGACTTGCCTTCTCTTTTGCAGTGCATTCACTTTTATAGAGACCAATGTTACCACAGTGTGTGCAAATCTTGTTCTCAGGGAGTGTGAGGTACTTGCTTTTGGGATCCCACTTAGGTGTAGAGTACGCAAATCCAAGTCCTCTTCTGTTGCTACTATGATATTCTTGTAGCCATGAAAGTGCATTAGAGGACATGTTCCATTTACAAGTTTTGTCTAGTCATGCTTCACATTGTTCAGATCCTCCGTTGGGACTCTTACATGTTCAACCCTCTTATATATCTCATCTTTCACCTTTCCTAAATCTTTTTCTAGTGTGAGTTGTGTGACACTAACTATTTCTTTACCTGTTCCTAACTTCAATTCCAGATTATCAAATCTAAGTTCTAAAACAGTTGTATCAAGTGCATGAACCTGGTTCTTTAAAACAGTATTTTCTTTTTCAGTTTCACAAGCCCTAATTTCCAAATTTGTGCACTTTGCTTTTAAAAAGTTACACTCTTTTGACAATTGCTCTTTTTCAGAACTTATATTCTTATATTCATTAATTAAAGTTAGCAATAGTTCTAATAGTCTATCTTTAGAAAGGAATTTAATTTTATCTTTTATGTCCAGAAGACTTATCTCAGAATCTCAGATTCTTCATCGAGTTCATCCTCAGATTCTTGAATTGCTATAAGAGCTCGTTCAGCATCATCAGTGTCCTCAATATAACTGTCTTCCCAGGCAGCAAACCATTACTTTGGATGACCCTTTGTTATATTTCTTCTTATCATGAGCATGTTCCTTCTTTCTATTTCTTCTTCCGGATCTCTCATTTTTCCACTCGATTTCCAACATAGAACAGTTCTTAATCATGTGGTTTTTTTTACCACATTTGAAGCATCCATCAGTCACTTGAACGTGATTTCTTATCCTCTCCTTCCTCCAAGAATAGTAGTTATTATTGGATAATGGTGGTCGAGTGGTGGATTTCTCTTTACAGTGTCTAGGTAATGCACTCATCTTGATATTTTCCTAAGGTGTTAGCCTCTTCAAGGATAACCAGCTCTGATACCAATTGATGTTTTATACTTCAATGCCACACAAGAGAGGGTGATTTGTATGGTGTCCAATTTTTGCGTGGACTGATTATAGAAAGGTCTGGTTCTTCTATGTGTTTCTTATACTACTGTTGGGGATATAGTAAATGCAGAAAGTAAAAAACACAAGTATTTTTACGTGAAAAATACCCAGCTCAAAAGGTGAAAAACCATGACCTACTACTCAGTAGGATTTTCTCAATACTTCATTAAATCACTAAGCCAAAACAACATTTACAAAAATCTTTGTAAGCCTAAGGATTACCTCTAATCCCTTTGTAACAACCAGCCTCTAACTGTTGCGACAACTTCAAATTAACTCTAACTTGAACACTCAGAGTACTTAATACAATTGCTTCTAGAT
Source organism: Nicotiana knightiana (assembly GCA_005239525.1). Lineage (NCBI taxonomy): Eukaryota > Viridiplantae > Streptophyta > Magnoliopsida > Solanales > Solanaceae > Nicotiana > Nicotiana knightiana. The sequence goes on along the minus strand of ML386764.1, from coordinate 39,297 downwards.
AAAACTGAAAGGTACAACTTGAAAAGCCTTACTACAATTGAACTAGAATAAAAGACAAACACTTGGAACTGGTTCTTCTATCTGATTCATGTAGCTTCAGGTTCACACACTTGAATCACACAAGAATTGCTTGCAAAATGCCTTGCTATTTTGCTCTCAACTCATGTTTAAGTTTAGCATTTGTGTGTCACCTGTAAAAGAGAACACAACTGATATTTATAGAGTTAGTAGAATAAGGATTAACTAGAGTTCTAATATTTTTACTATTCCTTGGTGGAAGAGTTATAGTTATCTTCAACTTCTAACTCCTTTATCCGGATAGAGTTCTCTTCAAGTAAGGAGTCATGCTCCTTATTAAAATATGCAACATTTTCATTCAGGGATTATCAAAAATAACCACTTATACTTATCCCTTTCATGTGCAAACCTTTTGCTTGATTTTGCTCGTCACATATGTACATTGTCCATGGACCTGGTTCATTCATATATTTCTCTGTCAATCATCAAAACTGCTCAGGTCAACCGATTAACTTATATGCACTCACACTAGTGAAAAGAGTGATCAGGTTTTACTTATCTGTTAACTAGATCATTGTGTGCTGCATTTATGTAGAAGAATTTAATTTACTTGTATACACGGACAATATAAAAGAATTTCGGTGTGTTTTAACTTTTAAGCAGTTGTAGTAGATTTAAGGCGACAAAACCTTTAGTTACCTTTAAGTAATCTGTTAGTGTACAAATTTTTCATGCTATTAGTGTATAGTTTATGTTAAACCCTTGCGTAAAATAACATTCACTTTAAGCTAGACGTTGCAATCCCAAGTGACCGCAACAAGGTTTATAGTCCTGTAACACCACAAATTAAAAGGTCCATGTAGAAGATGAAAATCAATCTTATGGCACCTAAATCACCGTACATCCAACCTTTTAAACTAAGATGTGTAATATAGGTAAAATAAGTACACAATCGTGTATAATCAGCATATAATATCAATTTATGTATACCGATTAAAAAAAAATAAAAAATAAATGCCGCCTGCTAAAATAAATAATTATTATTGTACCGTTATGGAAATATCCATTTTATAAGAACGTACAAGTTGCATAAGCTTCTCAGTCCCTCTCAAAAGTAAAGAACTGAGCACTAGAGTTGTTCACCTAACTGCCTAAGACACCAAATCCTAACAGCATCACGTGATCTCATCTCAAAATATTTCTGATAAATAGTTCCAGGGTACCTTAATTGAAGCAGAGGAGCTATCAGTTGGCTAGCCACGGGTATGATCTTAGGGAGAAAAGCGTTAGGGTGGGGACAAACTTTGAATAAAACCAAATTTTCTGTATAATTATATGAACACTCGAGACAAATATAACAACAACGCCTTAATCTCAAATAGACTAGTCAGCTATATGAATCCTTATTGATCAATATCATCATGAATTTATTATAAGTTTTATGCTAAATGTCAATCTACCGACCCTCTTCCTCTATACGGATTTGGACCCGATTATCTGAACGAGCAATCTCTGGCGAAGTTATTGAACAATTCAGACAAATACAAGGACAAATTGTCTTCCCTTATGTGCATTCCTAAAATGTTAGTACTTCAAAAAATGTTGAAGATTGACGTCTACACCTTCTATGTTTTAACGATATATATATATATATATCAATCATTGATTGCTAATTCGAATTAAATGATAAGTAACAACCATTGTTGTAAACAATTTTAACAGTGTCACTGTATATAATTAAGATGCACTGTAATATCCACCAAAAGTTTTTTCCGTAAGTGGTTGATTTAACTTATATGCACTGCCAATATCAAAGAATTTTATACATTTTTCCTTGATTAATAGCTTAACTTATATATGATGTAAAGTTATTTATAAGTTATCAGTATATTAGTTGGTTGCTTAACTTATTTTTTAGGTTATCATAGATGATGGTTACCTGTAAATATTTTTAAATCACCTGATATATAGTGTAACAATATGACAGTATATAAAAGCTACACTCCTAATTAATTTGGAAACGGAATGTAAATAGACCTACTTTGAAATTAGTTTCGGAACAAAGAAAATGAAAAGAGGCGCCGGTTATGAACAGAACATGTGATTCTAAAGTCACGGCCTAATCGATCTGTAACACTACAGACTCTCTTTATTGAGAAGGTGTTTTTAGCTTTAGAAACATAACGGTTATATATATATACACACACCTCTTGGAATTTCATAACTACTCCTTAACAAAAACTACCCCATCACTCTTTACGTCTCACTAATCTTACTTAATCACCTTTCCTTATAACTTTCTTAACTTCTAATTCTAATATTATTATGGTTCTTGGACTTTATGTAACATGCATTCTTAGAAGAATTTGTACTATAAAAAGTTACGTTGTAGTACTATAAAACCAACCACGCACGCTCTTCTATTTATTGCCTTCACTTCTTCCTTGTCTGCCCACACCCTCTTGTTTACCATCTTTATTCATTTCTTTTTCTTACGAACAGTTTCTGGCTTTCGTGATGAATTTAAGTGATTTTAGCATTTGGGTTGCGGTTTTCTTCTTGATGTGTGCTGATATAAGTCTGGCTCAATATTCTTACATTACGTGGGATGATATGAAAATGGATTTTACTTCTTTGAGTTTGAAGGATGAAAGATCACGTACTTCTCAAAGAGTGATAGTGGTTGATCAGAAAGGTAAAGGAGACTCAATTACTGTACAAGGTGCAGTTGACAAGGTGCCTTTTCATAATTCTCGAAGAGTTATAATTTACATTCATCCTGGAACTTACAGGTAGGTAGTTATTTTTCCGATGTACTTTATCATATTTGCAACTTTTAAAAAAACACTCTGGTGCATGCACGAAGCATTTGTATTCACACAAGGTTCGGGGAAGGCCCATATTTCAAGGGGTGTAATGTATGCAGCCGACAGCCTATCATGACGTATGGCTAATCTCACGGTTCAAACCTCGTCAAATATAAGTCACACGGGGATAACTTTATGTTGCTCCAAGGCTCCCTTCAAATTTGTAACTTTTTCTTGTGATCAATTCCTTTGAGCTTTTGCTAGGATATTAATATTACCCTTAATTTTGTTGTCTTTACAAATCTTGTAAGGCGTAAGTATTGATTCCTATATGCAGTTTTTGCAGTGTTATTTTGGCTGGTTTGAAGCCAAATTAAGCTTAAGGACGTGGGTAGTAGAGAAGGTTGACAGTTAACAAAATGGTAGTGGGTTACCCCCCACACACACACCCCACCAACCCACTTCACAAAACCCCCAAAAAAAAAAAAAACACATACAAAAAGACAAACAACCGTATTTAATCTTCAAGAACATATGCAGTACGCTATATTTCTGTCAGCCCATAACGCAATGGTGCTAGTACCCATTCTGTTGAAATTTTATTTTACGTGTGAATGGCGGAGACATCCACTTCATAATATATTGAAGCATAATAATATTAATTGAAATTAAACGTTATTTTAGACAATTTTAGAAGCTTTAAAACCCCAAAGAAAGTTGTGTTTCAATAATAAGTTGACACCACTTTGCCAAAGCTTGTGATGTCTAGTTAACATTATATTGTGACATGCAGAGAAAAGGTGCATATACCAGCGTCAAAGCCATTCATTTCATTAGTTGGTGATCAAAACCAAACGGCCAGAACCATTATTACTGGGCATGACAAAGCCTCTGACACGGACCAATTCGGGTCTAAGTTAGGCACTTCTCGAACTGCAACTGTTACAGTCGAGTCAGATTACTTCTGCGCCACGGGTATCACCATCGAGGTACTAGCTACTTATACAATTGACGAGAGAATGAAATGACAATGTTTGACTGGGGACGCAGTTAGTTAATAATATAATGTTAGTTTACGATTTCAGAACACCATAGTTCCAGAGCCAGAAGGCATTGGAATGCAGGCAGTAGCGTTGAGATTAACGGGAGATAGAGCAGTGTTGTATAGAGTAAGGATATTGGGATCACAGGACACACTTTTAGATGATGCTGGATCTCATTATTTTTACCAGTGTTATATTCAAGGATCTGTTGATTTCATTTGTGGTAACGCCAGGTCACTTTATAAGGTACATAGTATTAATCTCTAATGTTGTAATTTGCAAAGGAATAGTTACTTACTACTGCAGAACTGACTTCTTTTTTCTTTAATGTTTCAACAGAATTGTACACTTCATTCAGTAGCCAAGGAATATGGAGCAATAGCAGCTCAGCACAGAAACTCAGTATATCAGGATACTGGTTTCTCTTTTGTCAACTGCAAAATAAGTGGAAGTGGCAGAGTTTTTTTGGGCAGGGCTTGGGGAGAGTTTTCAAGGGTTATTTACTCCAAATGTGATATTGATGGTATTATAGATCCCAAAGGTTGGACTGACTGGAACTTACCTTCTAGACGCCAGTAAGAACAGTTCAATCTGCAACTTATGTTATTCTTAATCCACTAAGGGTGCCTTTGACATGCGAAAGTTCGAGAAATAAAATTATTTTCTGAAAAAATATGTATTTTCCAATGTTTGGTTGGAGGGTGCAAAACGTTTTTCGAGATTAAGATAATATTGACTAGCCGGATAGTGTTATATGAACTTTTTTATTATTGAACATTCATAATAATAAGTGCTGATTTGAAATTAAAAGTTGAGATTGCTGTGCAGAAAAATGTCTTTCGTTCAGAATTCGAAAAAAAAAAAATTATTTTCCCTCTTTCGGTGGAAAATATTTCTGGCAACCAAACACCAGAAAATACATATTTTTACCACCTATCAAAGTACAGCAGGCCTGAACTTCTCTGTATTCTGTGTTTGTAGGCATGCAGTATTTGGAGAATACCAGTGCAGGGGAAATGGAGCCAATAGGGCAGGTCGAGTACCATGGTCCAAGTCTCTCAATGAATCTGAAGCTGAGCCCTTTTTGGATGTAAAGTTCATCGGTGGACAGCAATGGCTCAGACTCTGAACTTCACACCTAATTTTCTTTCTCCTCTCATGTCAAATGTAAAACAGAACGAAACTGGCTTTTGATATGAGCCTCCCACTTTTATAGGTGTGGATCAGAATCCATCACCCTCAATTTTGAAAAGGCCACACAAATTGTCACAATGCTTTTACCTTAAAACATTGCATTTTTAACATGCAAGGTTTTTTTTTTAATAAGCAAGCGACTATTACATAGTGTGCAACACACTTGCAGAATACTTCCGACTTAATAGTGGTACTAAGATCCATGTTACAGAGATAGTTGAAGATCCTAGTCACTAGAGAGATTCTAATTACTAGAGCATCTCCAGGTTCTAACCGGGAAAAAAAAAATAAGCATACCGCCTGTACAGCTAAGACACCCAATCCTAACACTACAAGCAAATCTCATTCGCTCTCCATCTCTATGTACAATTAAACAGCACCAGGTACACTTGAAACAAAGTGGTATATGTTTTGGTGATAATTCCCTCACGCCACCGTATTCATAACTTCTGTTTCACATTTTCTCCCATCAATCTCAGGTTCTGGTGATTTTTCCCCGTTGCTGTCCTCGTTAATTTCATTGTCAATGTCCATGTTGTAAGAATCATTATCATCGCTAAGGTGGCAGTCTGTGTCATGCTTGTCATTGCTGCTGCTGCTGTTGTTATTACTATCATTCTCCTTTTCGTTTTCAGCTGAATGTTTTTCGTCCTTGATCAAGTCCATATCTCTAGAGGAGTTATCAGTTAGTCTCTTTTCTGCAATATCATCTCCCTGCTTCTCATCATTGATACACACCGAATCTTTTGAATGGTCATCGATTGGTCTAGCTTCTGCAAAACCATGGATGGCTTCTTCATCCACACTAGTTGCATGAATTTTATGATCCACGGGATTAGCGCGCTGGCACTCCGAAGTAATACTTGATGATAGAGAAAGCTTGGTTTCTTGGATGAAAGAGACCATTGAAAGAATATCATTATTTGTCTCAATATCTACCCATCGATCTCCCACCCAATCCCTTGAGATTCTTAGATTCTTTCCATCAATATTCAAAAACATCCTTTCACCTGTTATCAAAGAGGAGAAAAGCTGCATAAATAAAGGTCTATACCCACATAGAAACAGCTTTAGCAACAATATTGAAAAACAAAAAGCAAAACTCACCGGGAACATAAACTCGATAGGTTTCATTTTCTGATTTGACTGTGTCAACAATTATTCCTTCCCACCAACCATCACTCCACCAAGCATCAACAGGTGCTCCCACATCAAAGGCAACAACATCTTTCAGGTCACAAGAACGGGAAGGCCTGATTGTTGGACGGCTTGAGTTTCTCATCCCAAGTTTATCAGGCCTGGCTAGTCTAAATGTGGGGATCCATTCCTATCAAGTAGATTAATAAATTTTGTAGTTTCATCTTGGTCAAGAATGATATAATTAATATTTTTACTTCTAGTTAAAGTTTTTATAACAAGTAATGAAAGTGCTGCGAAAAGATGCTGGGGCATACCTCAAGGTTTCCGCATCCATCTTCATCCTTAATATCATCATACCTTATCTTCATCTGCCTCCGAGATACTTCCAAAACTGTGCATCTGAACCAGCACCCTCGGATCCCACTATCTTGGCTCAGACATTCTATCTTCTCATTAACTACCAAATTAGGAATATACCAAAGCTCCCCTCCAACATGCTTATTAGAGCTAAATCTCCTACTTAAGAAACCGTTCCTTAACTTCTTATAGGACTCTTCATATGTTATCATCTGATGCTCCTTATATTTCTTTCTTGGCCTTTTAGCTCCAATTTTTGTATCATCCTTAGCACTAAACTCCTCGTCCTCAAAGAAATCTGGACTGAAACATGAGAAAATTGATTGATCAAGGTAACCGCGCATTTTACCTAATTCAAAAGGTTTTACTCTGTTGCCCTTAAATTGTCTGAAGCAGAAATGTACTCTTGTTAGCAAGTCATTGGGGAAAACAGCTACACACTTCTCATAATGTTCCCGAGTTAAGACAATTGCCGGACCATCTACACACTCTGCACTAATGACCTGAGCATAAGGAGTGATGAAAACCTCTCTAGGGTGAGGATTTCTTAAAGAGATAACCCCTCTGACTTCCCTATTAAAGTGGAACCATCTCACTTTGACTTTTTTCTGGCCCTTCCGGTCCTCATACATGTCTTCAAGATATGCAAGGTAGTGATTTTCCTTTTCAGCCATGACAAAGACAAATGCGTGTACCTGGAACATGGAAAAGAAACAGACTAACAGCTGTAAACTAAGAAATATGCATGCAAAGGTAAAGGGCATACCACTACCTAAAGGCATACACTTGAAAAGGTTCATTTGATTTTTTTTTAAATTGTTTCAGGAGCTTAGATGGCAATCTATGTACAAGGATCAAACCAGATTTGCATAAGGAATAGGAAAGTACAACAGACGAAGCAAAGCTTCGACTTATGGCAGTCAAGCGGACATTTTGAAGTGCAGAAGCACACAGTTACTATTTGATATTTCCACTTGTATCGGAGCTAAATGACAATCTCCATATAAGCGCTAGCCCTGCATCATCTCCATACATTTCGATGCTTTTGTGCAGAGTTCGCAATCCGTCAGCATTAAAACTAGAGGGAACAAATAATTTTTATTGCCTCTTTGGGATAATAGCATAAAAGCTTGTTTCTGTCCCTTTCAAGTTGGGAACTGCCAATGTTCTCAACAAGCTTAATACTTGGTCCATGAACAACAAAATTAGCCTTGTTTGGAAAGTGTATATACTTTGATATACTATACTTTATCATTTGTCTCAAGTCTTTCACTTGAATAAGTTTGCTCAGCTTCTAAGAAATTTCAGGTGAACATCTTAGGCATTTCAATTAAAAGAATAAGTTTGCTCAGCTTCTAAGAAATTTCAGGTGAACATCTTAGGCATTACAACTAAAAGTGATTCCTCTTATTGTCATTCCAGGAAACTTACTGCAATAGTAATCCCATTCCGGCAAAATGTTGGGTAGTGTTTGAGCTGTTTACTGCATATCCATGGTTCACCTGACCAAACGATGTCGGAAGAATGTACTCTCAAGTTTCTTGTTATAGAACCCTGTCATAAAAGATCAGTCAGACATGTCAAACAGCAATGAGATGACGGGTTAGTGCTGCAAGAAAGTTTTACCTTGTTACTTGCCATATCTGTTGGTTGGACACTGAATGCAGACATATGATCATCTTTTGGTGATTCTGCCATTACATGGAGCATATGTCAAGCTTCTGTTTCCCTTTACAATCCATATTCACAAGACAGCATTGTATGCAAATGTGTTTTTCTTCAAAAATTCAGTAACTTAAAAGTCATTAATATCAAATGAAAAGCATCTGCAGCAGACACTCCGTTATTATCCGACTACATGGCAGAAATGAGCTAAAGTCCATCCATCACAGAGAAGGAAAACATTACAGAAAATCATAGATATCCGAATGCTTTACTGCATAACAATAAATATCACATGGAACTCCATTCGTCACATTTTTATGGAACTTATGAGATGAGGTTGTTGCAGAGAAAGTCAAAACCAAAGAAGCAATGAAATATTTTCCCATCTTCTTCTTGTGCTAAAGAAAACATTTTCTCAGTCCTAATTTCCTGAATCTAAATTGATCCTACCTCTTAGACAAGCTATTTTTGGTAAGAAATCAATTAGACAAACTTGTAAAATAAATACACCACATAATATATAGCCAGTTGGTATATGTCCATTAATCTAAATAAAATTTGACAGTACTTACTCAAAAAATCACTTTGTAAGTGCTGTTTTGATAGCATAGAGGTGAGCCAATTAACAACTTCTCTTCTTGACCTCCATCTGAAGCCAGCATGGATAGAGTTCTCACCAGCATAAGCTTTCAAGAACTCATCGGAGACGACATAGAACATGTGCCTAACACTTCTTTCAGTGCCCACAACAGCAAGAATGGACTCCCCCGAAATATCCTTCAAGAAATAGTGAACCACACGGTGTCCCCTCTCTTTCGAAACAAATTGCTCCTTCCATTCAACAAAGCAGTGATCATTGCTACCCATCTTTAGAAAGACAACCCAAACTTTAGATCTTTTCAACTCTAAAGCAACATAACAAGCTCACAGAAACCCTAATTTGTAAAATCTTGAAGCATTGTGCTCCGTGCCTAAACTAAATCCCAAAAATTGTCAAAAAGTTACCTTAAAACCCCTCAATTACTACCTCAAAAGGATGATCAGTTCAGAAAAAGGCACAATCTTGATAATCTACTACTATGCCTCAACCCCACCATAAACTAGCTTGTGGGAACTCAAATAAAACTGGGTATGTAACAAAACTCTGAACCAACACCCCACTACAAAGATCTGTGATGAATTAGACATAAAAATCAAAATTTTAAGGGTTTGGAGTCACAAAACCCCATATGACTTGAAGGGTAAGGGGGTTTTTCTGAAGAAAGAACAAAACAACCCAACAGGTGAAATAGGCATCAATTCTTGAAATAAAAGAGAGAAAAGTTAGAAAAAGAAGTTGGGTCCAAATTCCTTGGAGGTTCTCTAGGTGATTCTGGTCAAATGCAAGAGAGGAAGAGATTCTGGTTTAGTTTGGGACTGTGCAAGGAATATCCAATGAAGAGATGTATTGAGTGAGAAAGACAAGATTTTGGTACCTGGGAAATAGCAGACATGGCAAAAGAGAGAGTTGCGGAGTTCACATACCATAGAGCTGATGGGAGAGGGAGGGCTGGTAGCTGGGAGAAAACAAAGTAAGACCTTCACATTAATGATCTTTTCCTTTTAGGGGGAATTTTATTGTGCAATTGGTTTACCGTCTTGTTCAAAGTAACTGGATCGTGGGCCGTAAGATCATTTTTGGAGTTTCAGATTCTGATTATAGGTTTTAGAGTCACTTCGACCCTTTCTTTTATTTTCTTTTAATACTTCGATCCTTGGGGATTCAATATGTTCACTTGTGCCCGGCATAGTTTGACTTTCTGTTAAGAGGGCCTCCGCTGGAATTTTATACATTTCGAGTGAACTAAGACCTATTTAAAGAGTGTTGCGGCAATATTGGTAAAAATACAAAAAGAAATTGTTTAAGGAGTATTTGAAGTGAAATAGTAATAATTTCCATTGACAAGCCTTTCAATTCAAATTTTTAAGGTGAAAATCAAGTTCAAATATAACTCCTAACTTCAAAGTATTCATTCTCAATTTAATCAAATATTGTCCTAGCTCCTGCTAGTCACTTACTTTATACATGAGTAAAGTAGATAATTCATCCATTATAAAAGGTGTTCTTTGAAATCATGCAAATGTTGTCTAAAGTGTGAAAATAGCAATTCGGGAACAAAATTGAATTTTCTTTTATAGATGCCAAGTCACTTTACATTTACCTCTTCTACTCCATGTTACTTGTTATTGGCAATATGTAAAGATTTATTTCTCTAACGGAAAAGAGCAAAATTGTCCTTGAACTATTTGAAATAACTTAAAGATATTCTCTGTTTATTTTTTATATCAAAACTATCCCTGCCGTCTATATTTTGGACCACAAATGCCTCTTAAAACGTTAGTCTTGCCATTGAAACTGACGTGGCAATCCAACTGGGTTAGATTTGCTTACATGACCATCCACCTAAGCAATTCAGCATAGCAAAAAGATTATTCTTTGTTTCTGAATCCTAATCACAAAAAAAAAAAAAAAAAAAAAAAAAAAAAA
>ML386764.1:4004-24995 GCA_005239525.1 Nicotiana knightiana | reverse complement strand
CTTCCGTCTTGGATCCACGTAACAAATTTGAATATGTAGAGGGAGCACTTGAAGAACTTTTTGGGGAGGAAAAGGGGAAGAAAATAATTGCTGAGGTGTATGCTTATATGAATTCTTTGTATGAAGAGTACCAAAAAAAGTATTCAACTGGATCTTGTCCTCAATCTCCATCTAGTTCTACTTCATCTAATAACACATTTAATACATCTAGTGGGAGTGTTATAACTGCATCATTAATAAGGACGAAGCTTCACTTGAAGAAACAAAAGGAAGACAATGGAAGTGGGAGTGCTAAATTGGAGTTGGATAAATACATTAGTGAAGAACAAGAGCCTTTTAGTGAAGAATTTGATATCTTAAGTTGGTGGAAAATATATGCTCCTAGATTTCCTATTCTTTCGGAGTTGGCCCGTGATGTGTTGGCCATTCCAATTTCTAGTGTGGCGTCGGAATGCGTGTTTAGCACCGGTGGCCGTATTCTTGATTCATTTAGGACTTCATTGACTCCTAAATGTGTGCAAGCTCTTATTTGTATTCAAGATTGGCTTAGAGAAGAGAAGAATCCTATTAGTGTTGAAGAAGACTTGAAGTATCTTGAGGAACTCGAGCTTGGTAAGCTTTAATATTTTGTGTGTATTTTAGTTCAAAATAATATATCATACTTGTTTATTTGTATGACAATGATATATTTGGTCGAATTATCTTTAGGTATAGAAAATAATAGAATCACTACTAGCATTGCTTGATGTATAGTTGCATCTTGCAACTTGAGTGGTAAGTTTAATACACTATTTGTTTGGTGATATACTTTTGTAGTTTTGTTTTATTATCATCAAAAAATAATAATCTAACTTATGATTTATATTTTTTTTAGGTTCAAGTGCAATCATGCCCCGTGCTCGGTTGGCCATTTTCAGAGAAATAATGGAAACACTACTGTCTACTGCATTTCTACTACTGTTAATTCTAAAAGCTACTGTTATTGCACTGTGTTGTGTTTAATTCCTGTCCTAGCAGTGTTTTTGTTCTGTTCTGCTGTATTTTAATGCCATCATTTTCAGATGTTGAATCAATTGGGTGTGAGGATATTCTGTTCTGTTCTGTTTTCAGATGTGAATCAATTGGGTGTGAGGATGTTTTGTTCTGTTCTGTTTTCAGATGTTGAATCAATCGTTTTCAGATTTTAGTGCCATCTTTTGTTCTTTTATATTACATTTACCGTTGGCATTTTGGACTTTTGGTACTAGTTGATATTAACAAATTCAAGTGTTTGTCTGATAGGTAAGAGAAGTTATCAGTTTCCAGTTCGTGGCAAGATAATGATTGTGTAAAACTTGTTTTTACTTGCTGGGAGGAAAGTGAAGTTTTATCATCAGATGTTCTAGTTGAAGTGAATGAATTTTGAGGTTCTCCCTCTTTTATTCTAGTTTTGTTGTATGTCAAGGGCAGTCATTTTTGCTTTAAAAGAATGTTGGATTACATATCAATGAATTTGTTAATACCAACTAGTACCAAAACTCCAAAGCTGTTCTGCACGCTATTTTTACTTTTTTAGTGCAATGTTAAAGTTTAGAAACAGATTAAGAGTGTGTGTAAGCAGGATTTTATCAGCGAATATTAAATCTAAACCGTACCGAAACCGTACCGAACTAAAATAATAAATATTGAACCATACCGAAATACTTTGGTACGGTATTTGGTTTACACAATTGATAAATCGAATATCGAAATACCGAACCGAAATTATTAAATACCGAATCGAAATACCGAATGCCCATCCCTAACTTCAGCACACTTCGAAATTGGAGTTTCAAAGACCGAAGCGCAACTCAAACAAGAATAATGGAAGAATTATTTTTGGTGTATTTCAATTTTCTGATTTATTTGTTGTAATTATGGTTCAACAAGGAAGAACAAAGCATAAAGGAAGGAGATTTCTGCCAAGTTTGGGTTGCCTAAAGGGATTTTTTTCCTTCCTATACAATATATGAAATTTATTTACCAAAATTGTCTTAGCTTTGTATATTACCCACCCTAAACAAAGATTACGTACAAATTATATACAATCCATTATTAGTGCCTTGAATTAGGGGATTTAGTTACATCTTTTTCCTTTTTTCTCTCCTCTCCTCTTTCCTCACTGCCACACCTCTCATCATTTTTTCTTTCTTTCTTCATCTTTCTCCCTCATTGTTTTTCTCTCTCAATAAGGTAAGCCTAAAAATTATCTTCTGCCAATCAACCTATTGAAGTAACCTCCAGATCGTAGGAATTGAAGATTCGAACACTAATCTATCATAAAGCTTTGAATTCGAACTTAAGTTTTCAAAATTCATTATTTGTTTGGATTAGGTGTTGTTGCAAACAATTAAAAATATTGTTTGGTATTTATATCTCAATTTTGAGGGTGCTTGGTGAAGATTAGACTTGGTTCTGGCTGAATTTCAGATGGAAACTCGAAGAAGAAGAAGAAGACGACGACATGACATACAATATACTTACGAAATTGTAGTAAAGTTGTGGGTAAATTGTATTCTGTTGTAATATATATATATATATATATATATATATATATATATATATATATAGTTGAATGTTGTATGAAATATAGTTATATGATGATAAAGTCTAGTTGCCTCCCCACGTATAATTTGAGAAACTGGTGATATTTGACATAACAAAACCTCTTGGTATTTAATTCTAATATTCACACAATTAAGCATCACGAAATTCTTATTCAGCAAATGTATTTCAACGAATAATATTTATTTGATTATGCTATCAGCTTAACACAATTGATTTCCTTAAACATGCATTACTTTTCGTAATGCGGAGGACACCAAAACTATATCATAAGCACCGAAAGCCTGCAGGTCTATCTCGTAACCAACTTGAAAATAAGACTCCTTATTACTTAGACAAATGGCAATACTAAGTAAAAGTATTGAGAATTGACACAGAGACATATTGAAGTTATTGATATTTTGGACAATTATAGTGGTTATTTGATCAAATTGTATAATCAAATTTTACTCTCAATGAAATTATAGTCAATTGCGACTTGAAATGTAATATGGAATAGTCACATTACATTTGATTTTGTAATATTGAATTACAACTAACTATACAATATACACTTATTTACAACCAATCTACAATTTATCTGAACTTTCATATATTATTTTAACCCATTTAAATACAACTATAATAACATACAACTTAAATACAATTATTATATAAATTTTATACAATATATTTTTTGTATATTTTGTATCTGATTTGTATATATTTTGTGCATAGTTACAATTAATCTACAATTTATCTACAACTTTTATACATTATTTCTACCAGTTAAATACAAATACAATATCATACAACTTAAATATAATTATTATACAAATTTTATACTATATATCTTTTGTATCTAATTTGTATATATTTTGTGTGTGGTGTGTGGTGTGTGCTTCTTCCTCTCTAAAATTTCAATCAAAACTTACTCTCTTAATAAAATTTTGATACATATCAACACCTTTATGTAACAAAAAAAAAATTGATAACTTAAATACAAATTTTATACAACGATTCTTACATAATACAACTATTTTTCAACTTTCATATAATATTCAAATAAAAAAAAGTATAACTACAACAGAATACAATTTACCTACAATTTTACTACAAGTTTACTATAATTTCCTAAGTATATTGTATGTCATGTCTTCTTCTTCTTCTTCTTCTTCTTCTTCTTCTTCTTCTTCTTCTTCTTCTTCGAGTTTCAATCTGAAATTCAGCCAAAGTCAAGTCTAATCTTCACCAAAACACCCTCAAAATTGATATATAAACTCCAAACAATATTCTCAATTGTTTGCAACAACACCCAATCCAAACAAATAATGATTTTTGAAAATCCAAATTCAATTTCAAAGCCTCAAAGCTTCTTAATGGTTGTCAATGGTGGAAACTCTATCACCTACTTTAGCTTTTTTGGGGCTAATCCTCGAAAGTGCTTTCTTCTTCATTGAAAGTTGAGGAAAAATTTAAGCAACAACAATTTTGGTAGGATTTAGAGCTGGAATCTGTAAAAATCGAGAGGGATTTTTGAAGAAGAATGAAAATGAGAATTAATGGAGGGAGATATTGAAGAAATGTAGGGGGTATGGAGAGAGAAATATGGGGGGAGTGGGATATGTACGTTAGAGTGATTATAGGAGTTATTCTCATTAAATTCCTAAAATGTACATAATTGATAAATTGTATATGACTATGTAATTAAATTGAAACTTGAGTATGGAAGGTAATAAAGTTTTAAATAGTGTATAGGAATGTAAAAATTCCTTGCCGCCTAAATGAACGGCCACGTTAATAAATATAACCTAGTTGCTTAGGTGGATGGCCATGTAAGCAAATTTAATCCATTTGGACTGCCATGTCAGCTTCAATGGTAAGGCTAACGTTTTAAGGGGCATTTGTGGTCGAAAACATAGACGACAGAGATAGTTTTGGTACCAAAAATAAACGGAGGATATTTTTGAGCTATTTCAAATAGTTCAATGATATTTTTGGGCTTATACCCGCTTTGCAAAAAAAATTACAAGCGTACCCATTTTTCGCATAAACTTCAGGCATACGGGTCTGAAGTAGCAAAGGCTTTCACACATACTTCAGCATTCTAGGCTTTTTCAAAAACTTCAGCAGAAGTGCTGAAGTTATTTAGTTTATTTGTAAAAACTTCAGCACTAAATAAGCTGAAGTTTTGTCTTGGATTAATTAGTTTTGTCATAAAACTTTTTCAAAAACTTCAGCATCTTCTGCTGAAGTTATTTAGTTCATTTGTAAAAACTTCAGCACTAAATAAGTTGAAGTTTTGTCCTGGATTCAATAGTTTCTCATAAAAAGCTTATTGAAAAACTTCAGCAGAAGATGCTGAAGTTATTTAGTTTAGTTATAAAAACTTCAGCACCCAATATGCTGAAGTTTTGTCCTGGATTAATTAGTTTTGTCATAAAACTTTTTCAAAAACTTCAGAAGAAGATGCTGAAGTTATTTAGTTTAGTTGTAAAAACTTCAGCACCCAATATGCTAAAGTTTTGTCCTGGATTAATTAGTTTTGTCATAAAGCTTTTTCAAAAAATTTCAGCAGAAGATCCTGAAATTATTTAGTTCATTTGTAAAAACTTCAACACTAAAGAAGCTGAAGTTTTGCACAGGTATCAGGAAGGCGACGCCTGAAGTTGTAAAAATTAGGGTATAGGTTAAATAATTTTAAAATATGGGTATATGTTAAATAGGGGCGACCAAATAGGGCGCCCCGTGCAATTTCTACTGCAAAAAAAATTACAAACGTACCCACTTTTGGCATAAACTTCAGGCATACGGGCCTGAAGTAGCAAAGGCTTTCACACTAACTTCAGCATTCTAGGCTTTTTCAAAAACTTCAGCAAAAGTGCTGAAGTTATTTAGTTCATTTGTAAAAAGTTCAACACTAAATAAGCTGAAGATTTGTCCTGGATTAATTAGTTTTGTCATAAAGCTTTTTCAAAAACTTCAGCATCTTATGCTGAAGTTAATTAGTTCATTTGTAAAAACTTCAGCACTCTATATGCTGAAGTTTTGTCCTGGATTAATTAGTTTTGTCATAAAGCTTTTTCAAAAACTTCAGCATCTTATGCTGAAGTTAATTAGTTCATTTGTAAAAACTTCAGCACTCTATATGCTGAAGTTTTGTCCTGGATTCATTACTTTTGTCGTCATTAGCTTTTTGAAAAACTTCGGCAAAAGATGCTGAAGTTATTTAGTTTAGTTGTAAAAACTTCAGCACCCAATATGCTGAAGTTTTGTCCTTGATTCAATAGCTTCTGATAAAAAGCTTTTTGAAAAACTTCAGCAGAAGATGCTGAATTTATTTAGTTTAGTTGTAAAAACTTCAGCACCCAATATGCTGAAATTTTGTCCTGGATTAATTAGTTTTGTCATAAAGCTTTTTCAAAAACTTCAGCAGAAGATGCTGAAGTTATTTAGTTCATTTGTAAAAATTTTAGCACTAAATAAGCTGAAGGTTTGCACAAGTATCAGGAAGGCGGCGCCTGAAATTGTAAACATTAGGGTATAAGTTAAATAATTTTAAAAATATGTGTATAAGTTAAATGAGGGCGACCAAATAGGGCACCCGTGCAATTTCTACCATTTTTGGCCCATTTCCGTTTCTTTAATATTTGCTACTTAATATTATATTACACCAAAGACCACTCTTATGCTCCACTTTTACCCAACGAAACCATGACACATTACTATTTATACCCAATTAACAGTATAAAAAGTCTATTTGGCAAAACATTACAAAAATTTGAACTCATCTTATAGGCCAAAGTGAAAATTTTTATGATAATCACCCAGTATGAAACTTGATAATAATCCACAAATATATTTGGTTTCTTGAAATCAATTCGATTTAAATAACAGGGGATAAAGAAAAATCACAACTTTTAGCACTGTACATTTCACTCTCAATGTCATGTATACCTACCTTTTGAAACAACAATGTGATAAATTTTCAAAGTAAAGAGGTAACTATTTAAATCAAGCACAACCTCAAGTGTCCCATATCATCACCACAGCAATCACTCCAACACCTAACAAGACAGCCAAAAACTTGAAATGAGGCTTGTCAACTAAGACCATTTTCTGAGGCTTGTATCCCCTTGAAAGCAAATGATTAATGGATACATAAACAAAAACCCCACAAGCCAAGCCCATTGATATTGCAAAGATCCAGTCTGCAACAACTCCTTGAGTTGTGGCATCAATTATGATTCCAATGGCAACACCAATTGGACTGGAAATGGCAAAGGCAAAAGCATATGCTGCACAAGATAACAGCGGACGATTAGGGATCATCCTAAGTAGAGCTATTCCCATTGCAATAGCAGCAAAGATCTTGTGTAGACAGACAGTCCAAAGAGCTCTCCAAGCATCGGCTTTTGAATCTGCGACGCCAATGGCTATTCCCTCAAAGACAGAATGGAAACACAGAGCCACGATCAATAGGATGCTATCGCCAAGCGAAGAAGCAGTTGCAAGAGGTGCTTTTGAAAAGTAATCTTCTCTGCCATCACAGACCTGTGATGTATAGCAATTGACACATATTAACTTAGCCACTCAAACAAGAAATGAATAGTGTCCAAAGTACTAAGCACACAAAAAGCTTTCTTAGAGGAAAATAAATAAAGATTTTTCTCTAACCTGTGGCTGTCCTGGTGTGACAATCCCATTGCCTTTTCCATTCTCAGTATCACCTGGAACAAAACATGGGATTTGAAGCATCAGCAGAGATTGCTTTATTGCATAGAGTTTAACTAATGTATACTAACAGTGTAAAAGCTTTTTACACTATCAAGTCTTTTAAAAGGTAAATTAATAAGTGAAATTTGTAAATGGAAAAATAAGTGTGAATATACTTCTAGATGATATAAGTTAAATCCTATTGCAAGAGGGATTTATGTGCACAATGGTTTGTGAGATTCCTACTTTTCTAGTAACAAGCCATGATTTATCATTCAAGAATTCCTATTTAAATACCTTAAGAATGGAAAATTCGGATGCTGTAATTATAACTAAACAGGGGTCAAGGCTCTGCATTAGTCTTATAACAGGCGTGCACTATTTTTTTTCTGAAAAACAACCCGAATCTGTTCAAAACGAAATTGACCATGATGATTAGCGTAGCAAAATGGATAAAAGAAAATAGTTATCCACCCATATTATCCATTAAATAATGAGTTGGATATTGAACTTTTTAAAAAACGGATCAAATATGGATAAGAACTAAAGAGTTTAACTTTTACAAAAGTTCAAATTGGTGGGAGACTATAAATTCTCTCAAAAGTGATCATATTCAAGAATCCATAAATATTCGTCGGTTAACCCATTTTTTATCCGTATTAAATATGGATCCGGTCAGGTAATTTATCCATCTTTGCATTACCCATTTTCGATCCCCCATATATGACCCACCCCGCCCGTTTTCCGCCCCTAATGATGATTAATTAGCAATAAAAAACGATGAAAAACAATTAATCTACAATTCTTGCCGTCATATCATGAACGATGAAGCTCTCCTGCTACGCCAGATTATAAGTAACTTGGAAGCAAGCAAAAGTTCTACATTCAACCTCAAAGTTAGGTGCAGGATGCTTTAGAAACAAAACGTCTTCGAATTTTAACAAAGCTCCAATGAACCAGCTTTGCTTAAAATTATGTAAAACAAGAGAAAATTTATTGTTTTTTAGCTTTTTAAATTTCTCATTTCTTCTGGGGAAAAGAATTGAAATGCCACTAGTATTTTCAGCATCGCAGTTTGTGTGACGAATTTTTCTTAATTTAACCAATCCTCGAAGCTAAATTAGATCAACTAACTCTTGTTTTCCGAAACAAAAATATAGATATAAGAAAAGCTGCAGAAAAAGTATAAAGTCAAATTTTGTCGCACAAAAAGTTAGATAAAAATAATAAAAGGTGCACGAACCTTGGAGCTGAACATCGTTGCTGTTATTCTGCTTGGCATAAACAAAACAGATAACACAATCAGCCAACATAGTGAGCAAATAACCAGCACATGCCAACATAAAAGCAAAAGGGTATTCTTTATTCGTCAAATCTCCAAATGTCTCATTTGAATCACTCAAGAAATGCATAAGTGCTGTCCCTAAAAAAACACCACCAGCAAACTGTGTTCCAAGAACCAAAAACCCTTCATTCCATTTCAAAAAATAAGGTGATATACCTCCAA
This sequence comes from Nicotiana knightiana, assembly GCA_005239525.1. Classification (NCBI taxonomy): domain Eukaryota; kingdom Viridiplantae; phylum Streptophyta; class Magnoliopsida; order Solanales; family Solanaceae; genus Nicotiana; species Nicotiana knightiana. The sequence continues at coordinate 16,210 of ML386764.1, read as the reverse complement.
GAAAAGTCCCAACAAAGACTATAATCAAACACCATATTTTTACAAGAACCAACGGCCGAGATCTCAGATGGGGTTTATCGGAGGGTGTAGATGAGTCGGAATCTACGTCAGCATCTCCATCATGAGCTCCACCGTGGGCAGCGGCGGAGATGATGAGAAGAAGAAAGAGAGTGAGGAAGAAAAGGGGTTGATAACGTGCCATTGGGGTTTAGTGAAATCATTGAAGGAAGATTGGTGATGTGTGTTTTTTTATAGTAGTGGTTAAATTTGGTGTAGTACTGCACGACAAAGAGATGAAGACATAAGAGAGAGAGAGAGAAAATCAGCGTACTGCAATGGAGAAATTTGTTAGTTTGAGATAAAAATGGAACATCTGATGTGAAAGTACGGTACTACTACTTACCATGAATATAATTGGTTGACGTTTTGGTGAACTCGATATACGGTGCTAATACTTACCATAATTAATTGGTTGACGTTTTTAATGACTCGTGACATGATACACATCCCAAGAGTAAAAGCTTAAAAGCTATGAAAAACTTTGTGGGACTATGATATTTATGTTATGAAAACTTCTTATTAAAAATAAAATGAGTAAAATAAAAAATTTAAAGTTAAATTAATTTTAAATTTAAAAATATATTATTTATCTGGAACATACTAAAAAAGAAAGTATCTCGTCTAATTTGAAACGAAAATAGTATAATTTAGTGGGCGTCTGAGCGTAAGAATTGTAAAATTTCGAGAAAGTAAAAACAAATCAAATGAAAATGGTATCTGAAAAGAGATGTATTTAAGCATGAATATAAGTTGGAGTTGTTTGTGAATTTTTATGAGTGACTTCACCAATAACATACCCAGTATAATCCCATAAGTGAAGTTTGGGGAGGGTAGTGTGTACGCTGACTTTACCCCTACCTGGCGAGGTAGAANATACAACAACAACAACATACCCAGTATAATCTCACAAGTGGGGTCTGGGGAGGTAGTGTGTCCGCAGACCTTACCCCTATCTGGCGAGGTAGAGAGGCTGTTTTCAATAGACCCTCGGCTCAAGAAAAGATGAAAAGAGAGAAAGGAAGAAGACGAAGAAGAAAGAGGAAAAAGAAAGAAAGAATAGAGTGACGAAGGACGATAAGGACAAGGGGAGAAAGACAACTATAGTAACAACAATAACAACGAAACTAGCAACAGAAAATAGCATTAAACAGTAACAAACTGGAACATACGATATACAGAGCGAACGAAAAATAACAAGGGAGCTACTAATACTACTTAAAAAGAACGAGGAACTCTCGACTACCTACTAGCCAACTACCCTAATCTTCGACCTCCACACNGGGGGGGGGGGGAAGAAATTCAAGTGAAAATGATATGTGAAAATTAGAGTTGTGTTTGGACATGAATACAAATTACAATTTGGAGTTTTTTATCGAATTTTTGCGAGTGATTTGAAGTGAAATTTTTTGAATAACCTTTTGAAGTTTTTCAACAATAACCCAATGAAATCCCACAAGTGGGGTCTAGGGAGGGTAGTGAGTACGCAGACCTTACCCCTACCCTGAGAGAGTAAAGAAGCTTTTTCCGAAAGACCCTCGGCTCAAGAAGACGAAAATAAATAAATACATCAGTACCATCAACAAAAAATATAGAAATAATAACAGCGACATAAGAACCCAAAAATAGATGGAAAGCAGTAACAATAACAAGTAAATAAGGCCCTACACTATGGAAAACGGAAGAATAGTGTGAACACAACATTAACCACTAGCAATCAAAGACGAAACTCTATCAGACTAGCCTCACACCCGGTACAAAATAGAAATTGCTCAACTACCTCCTAACCTATAACCCTAATGCTCGACCTCCATACTTTCATATGAAGGGTTATGTCCTCGAAAATCTGAAAGCCACGTCATGTCCTGCCTGATCACCTCCCCCCAATACTTCTTAGACCGCCCTCTACCTCTTCGCGTATCCGCCAAAGCCAACCGTTCACACCTCCTTACCGGGGCATATGGGCTTGTCCTTCGCACGTGCCTCAACCATCTGACCGTCGCTTCCCGCATCCTGTCATTCATAAGAGTCACACCCACCTTCTCCCGATAACTTCATTCCTAATCGTATTCATTCTAGTGTGCCTGCACATCCACCTCAACATCCTAGCTTTTGGAATTTTTCATATTTCAAAAAAAAAATCGTAATTCAACTCAAGTGAAACTTGAAATTTTTATGATCAAACACGAAATTCGAAAATAAGTGAAAATTTTGGAAATAGAGTAAAGAAGAAAAAAATGGCCAAACGTGCCTTTATAGTTCTGATTTCGAAATTAAAAAAAAAAGATTATGGTCAAACTGACTCTTAATTTTTAACTTTTACAATTCATTTGGATAACTTTTTAAGAATGATTCGGAGAAGTATATATGAAAGAAAATGACGTGTTTTCTCTCCCAAAAACCAAAAAAAGGTTAAAAAGTTGTCCTTTTCGAAATTGGGATTTACAAATTCATGTGAGGTTTGGTACCAGATAAAGCTTGCTGCTGCGTCAAGTGTGAACCTTGTAAGAATTGAGATGAGGCCAAAGACTTAACCATCATTAGTGCCGGACAACTGCAGCGACGACCAAGACTTTGATTTTTCTCATATTCCACACCTAGCCCAGCTATCTCGTAGAATGATATGACAAAAGAATGACCTATAGTCACTATATGAAAAAAACAACAATAATACGCACAGATTCCTTTTTTCCGCTGTGTATTCTGGTGTGAGGGTTATTACTTATTCCTCAATTAAAGTGTTCCATATTAGTCTTTATGAGCAAACTTTTAAAGTTAAGGCACTTTATCTTTATATACAGGTAAAATCGGAGAGTCCGATTATTATTATTATAGCATTTTGTAGCCCGTCTTTAGAGGGCTTGAGGCACAGTTCGAAGTTCGACACCGAGGAAGCATATCAAGGATCCCCACACTCGACCTCGGAGCGGTATAAATCGGAGACCATCATGAAAAAATGGAAAATTCCTAAAAAGCACGTGGTTAAGGCTGACCAAGTCTGTAAGAATAGTACAAGTCCGTACCGTGACATTAAATGGTTGTACCATCTGTTTATCTTTGTAATAATTACACATGTACTATGTTGAGATTCCCCCTCCTATATAAAGGGGACCCTTGTCATTTTGTGAGGGACATGATATTCAATACAAGAACAAGAGCATTCTCTGTTCTCTAACTCAACATTCTCTACAATTGTTCCATTAATTTATTGCCTTTCATTTACTGTGTTCATTAAATTGCTCTTCATTTATTGTTCATTATTGATCATAAAGAGGCCATCTTCGAGGACTTCAATATTGTTGTATCCTCATCGACCGCCCTCTGTTAAACCCTCGAGCTCGACCTCGAGGCCCTATTTCGACCAAGCTCGAGACTCCGTCTCGTAACCGCTTGGTTTGTATAACTTTGTTATCCTTTGCTCTTGTCCCATTTCCTTAACGCTCAGTTAGCATCTATTGCTTAAACAACTAGTATTGGAACAAATCACGTATTTTTAGAACCACAAAATCAAATATAATTGTAATTACCATTTTCATGGTAAACAATTTGGCGCCCACCATGGGGCAAAAAATAATAGTGATTGTTTTAGTGCCGGTTTTCTAGAAACACAAGTTATTCTTTATACTTTTTCTTGTCCAAGAATCTTCAATTTCAGGTCAGAAAATATCTAACTCAGTGAGTGCACATGAAAACAACGGTCCTGAGGATCATGGAGAGAACGACGCAACTGCTTCAGGAGCCGGTGTACCACCGCAAAATCCTGAAGGGGCACCAGTGCAAATTCCCGTTGATGAAGGCTCACGCAACGCTCAACAGGTTGATGTAAGCTCTCATACAGACGAAAGTGTGCGCGGAGATGACCGACACGAAGCGCGGAGAACTCCCGCTCGAAAAGAAGCGGCCCAATTGATTAACAAAAGGCATCTTCAAGAGTTTCTCGGCGATCGAGCCAGGAACTACCTCCGAGAAAGAGAATCGAACAGGAAGAATGGGCTGGAAGGACCACAGCACGCCATTCACGTGATTATTGGAGAAACCGATATCCCGTAAGAACCCATGTTCAAACGGGCCAAAGTGCCCATCACCACGGAAGAGCGAACTCGAGTTATATGCTTGAAAGAACTGTTGTGTTCAGAGAAGAAAATATTAAAGCCCTGTCCCAACCACATAATGATGCACTGGTAATTTCGTTTCTCTTAAACAACTTACAAATTAAGCGTGTGCTCGTGGATCCAGGTAGCTCGGCCAATATAATCGGATTGGGGGTAGTGGAGCAACTCGAACTGCTCAACCAAATCATACCCGATTCTCGAGTCCTCAGTGGGTTTAACATGACGACCGAAGCAACGAAGGGGGACATCACCCTCCCAGTCAATGTGTCCAGTACAGTTCGGGATACCAAGTTTCATGTCATCGAGGGTAACACGAGATTCAACGCCCTGCTTAGAAGGCCATGGATACATAGCATGAGGGCGGTACCATTGACTCTCCATCAGATGTTGAAGTTCCCAACTAAAGATGGCGTAAAAATGGTGTACGAAGAGCAACACGTGGCAAAGGAAATGTTTGCAGTGCACGGCACGGCACCAGAGCCCATATACTCCACCTTGGAGGGGTCAGAAGATAAACAAGTTCCCAAGGATGATGAAGAAGACTTCCTCACCCCTCGAACCTTCGTTGCCCCAGAATAATCAGACGCAACATAATCAATGGTCGAAGAGCTGGAGCAAGTTGTTTTGATAAAACATATACCAGATCGAAAGGTATACCTGGGAACGGGATTGACCCTCGAACTCAGAAAGAAACTCATTCAATTTCTTATTAACAATATTGATTGCTTTTCTTGGTCCCACCTAGACATGACAGGGATCCCACCGGAAATAGACACTCATCGGCTAAGCATCGACCCCAGGTTCAAATCGGTGAAGCTAAAAAGGAGGCCTCAGTCCGAGGTAAAACATTCGTTCGTCAAAAATGAGGTACCGAAACTTCTCAAAATAGGGTCCATCGGGGAAGTAAAATATCCCGAATGGTTGGCCAATGTGGTAGTAGTTCCCAAAAAGGGGAACAAATTAAGAATGTGTGTAGATTATAAAGACTTAAATAAATCATGCCCTAAAGGTTCGTTCCCGTTGCCCAACATCGATCGTGTGATTGATGCCACGGCTGGCTACGATATCCTCACCTTTCTCGACGCCTACTCTGGGTATAATCAAATTCAAATGAACCCCGAGGATAGGGAAAAAACTTCGTTCATCACGAAGAATGGCACATACTGCTACAATGTAATTCCGTTCGAGCTAAAAAAATGCAGGGGCCACGTACCAACGCTTAGTTAATAAGATGTTCGAACGTCAAATAGGCAAATCCATGGAAGTATACATTGATGACATGCTAGTTAATTCCCTGCGCGCAGAGGACCATTTGACTCATTTGTAGGAAACTTTCGACATCCTTAGAAGTTACAACATGAATCTCAACCCCGAGAAATGCGCCTTCGGCGTAGGTTCGGGCAAATTTTTAGGCTTCATGGTATCAAACAGATGGATTGAAATCAACCCTGACAAAATCAAGGCCATCGAAGAAATCACGGTGGTGAACAATGTGAAGGCCGTACAACGGCTGACCGGACGGATAGCGGCGTTAGGCCGGTTCATCTCGAGGTCATCAGATCAGAGCCATCACTTTTTCTCCCTACTCAAAAAGAAAAACAACTTTGAGTGGACTCCGGAGTGCCAGCAAGCTTTGGAGGAATTAAAGCGGTATCTCTCAAGCCCGTCTTTGCTCCACATCCCAAAGGAGGATGAAACAATATACTTGTACTTAGCAGTGTCCGAGGTAGCGATGAGTGGCGTGTTGGTTCGAAATGAGCAAGGTACGCAATTCCCTGTCTACTATGTGAGTCGAACCCTAGGAGATGCTGAAACCAGGTATCCACGCTAAGAAAAATTAGCTCTTGCATTAATAAGTACATCTCGGAAATTGAAGCCTTATTTTCAATGTCACCGTATATGTGTTTTAACAACATATCCTCTTCGACATATATTGCATAAATCCTAATTTTCAGGCCGATTGGCCAAATGGGCCATCAAACTCGGAGGGTACGATATCGAATATCAGCCCCGAACGGCTATCAAGTCCCAAATTTTGGCGGACTTCGTGGCTGACTTTACGCACACACTTGTGCCCGAGGTAGAAAAAGAACTTCTACTAAAAACAATCATATCGTCAGGGGTATGGACCTTATTCACCGACGGCGCCTCAAACGTGAAAGGATCCGGGCTCGACATAGTTCTGAAGCCACCTACGGGTGGCATGATTAGACAATCTATAAAAACTGCAAAGTTGACTAACAACGAAGCCGAGTATGAGGCTATGATTTCAGGTCTCGAATTGGCCAAAGATCTAGGAGCGGAATTCATCGAAGCAAAATATGATTCCCCTAGTAGTGAATCAGGCAAACGAGAGCTTCAAAGTTTGAGAGGGCAGGATGCAACGATACCTGGACAAACTTCAAATCACTTTGGATCGTTTCAAATAGACTCTGGTCCACGTACCTCAAGAGCAAAACAACAAGGTCGATGCACTCGCAAACCTGGGATCATCCGTTGAGGAAGATGATATACTCCCCGGGGCTTTTGTTCAGCTAACCAAATCGGTGATTAAAGAAGGCCATGCCGAAATCAACTCCACCAGCCTGACATGGGATTGGAGAAATAAGTACAATCGATTATTTGGTAAGTGGGAAGCTACCCACGGACCCAAAAGAATCAAGGGCCTTTCGGACCAAAGCAACTCAATTTTTACTCGACGAGAATGGAACTCTATACAGAAGAACCTTCGATGGACCCCTAGCAGTATGCTTGCGACCAGGAGACACTGATTACGTGCTCCAAGAAATCCACGAGGGCACTTGCAGAAATCACTCCGGTGCCGATTCCTTAATTCGAAAGGTGATCAAAGCAGGTTACTATTGGGACAACATGGAAAGGGACATCAAAGAATTCATCCGAAAAATGCAACAAGTGTCAAAGATTTGCGCCGATGATCCACCAACCCCGTGAACAACTACATTCAGTCTTATCACCATGGCCATTCATGAAATGGGGAATGGACATAGTCGGTCCCCTACTAACAACGCCAGGTAAAGCTAGATTTATTCTATTTATGACTGACTACTTCTAAAAATGGTTGGAAGCAGCCTACGAGAAGATAAGAGAAAAATAAGTCATCGACTTCATCTGGGATCACATCATGTGCCGATTCGGGATCCCCTCCGAGATAACGTGCGATAACGGGAAGCAGCTCATCATAGGAAAAATAACAAAGTTTCTCGAGGATCACAAAATCAAAAGAATCATATCAACGCTCTACCACCCATGTGCAAATGGTCAGGCCGAATCCACAAACAAGACCATCATTCAAAACTTGAAAAAGAAGTTAGAAAATGCGAAAGGAAAATGGAGAGAAATGCTTCCCGAGGTGCTATGGGCATATCAGACAACCTCTAAATCAAGAACAGGAGAGACACCGTTCTCTTTGGTATACGGGTCCGAGGCTTTGATACCGGTTGAGGTCGGAGAGCCAAGCGCCAGATTCCGACATGCCACCCAGGACTCAAACAATGAGTCCATGACTACGACCCTCGAACTATTAGACGAGAAGCGAGGAGCTTCGTTGGTTCGGATGGCCGCCCAAAAATAAAGAATCGAAAGATACTATAACCGGAGAACAAACCCCTGACATTTCGGAGTCAGGGACTTAGTCCTAAGGGAATTCACCCTAAACACTCGAAACCCTAATGAAGAGAAGCTAGGCCCGAGATGGGAAGGACCATACCGCGTCCTCGGAGTAATTTTCAAAGGGTCCTACAAACTCGGCACAATGGAAGGCGAGCAACTTCCAAACCATTGGAACATATCAATGCTCAAACGCTATTATTGCTAAGGTACAATCCTCTCCCTCTTTCCTTCACATTTTACACTAACATATGTGCAGGTGTTCGATTGAAAGGAATCGAAGCACCCTCCAGCTCGAAGGCCTTAGGTTTTAAAGCATGTGTTTTGCTCTTTTTCCCTCACGTCGTATTTTATCCCAAATGGGTTTTACTGGCAAGGTTTTTAATGAGGAAACATCTATATTCTACCTAAGGAGAACTCACCAAGTATTCAAGGCTTCTCTTCGATCAACCTCAAATACTGAGGGGCTTCCCCCGGGAGATCACCTTCTCGAAGAAACTAAAATATGACAAAGAGGGTCTCGACAGGAGAACGATGTATAGGACCAAACGGTTGAATGAACCGTGTCCACATAAAATAATCGAACCCTCGATGGTGAAAAAATGTATACTTGTACCAAGTAATCGAAGGAGAACCTCTTATCATCAAAACACTTCACGCGTCAAAGAAGTTTGTTATTTTCACAAGAAACGGCCCCAGGGACAGAAATTTCCCGAACACTTGGGGACTGACACCAAAAACTCGAAGCCATAAGACCTCAGGGCCGGAAACTTCGAGCTCATACGCCCTCTATGAGGCACCAATATAAGCCCACCATGAGGCATCGATGTAAGCCCTACATGAGGCAATATCACCGATGTAAACCCTCCACGAGGCAATATCAACAACATAAGCCCTCCATGAGGCAATATCAACACCATAAGCCCTCCATGAGGCAATATCAACAATATCGCATCTGTAAGACCTCAATGAGGCATGCTCAAACTTGTAAGCCCTCAACGAGGCGACGTCATCATAATCCCAACTTGGGGACTGTCCTCGACAGTCGGCTCATCAAGCTATCTAACTAGAAGTCGTAAGACCTCAGGGCTGGCAACTCCGAGCTCATAAGCCCTCCACGAGGCACCAATGTAAGCCCTCCATGAGGCACCAATTGTAAGCCCTCCATGAGGCAACACCAACAATATAAGCCCTCCATGAGGCAATATCAACAATATAAGCCCTCCATGAGGCACCGATGTAAGCCCTCCATGAGGCAATATCAAAACTGTAAGATCTCAAGCAAGGCATGTACAAACTTATAAGACCTTAAAAAGGCATAATCCCGGTATCAAAGTCAAGGCTATATATCGAACTTGTAAGACCCTAAAAAGGCATACCCTCGATATAGACGCCGAGGCTATCTCACTCGGGGACTAAAAGGCTACGACCAAATATAATGACCACCGTCATAAGGATCAGGCCAAACTAACGTGACTCGGAGATGTCCGACCGTCGCCATAAAATCACAGGCCTCCAATTACTTAGAAAGTACTTCGAAAAGAACCAGTTAAAGGTCGTACCGACCCAACGCGCAAGAGCCCAAGTCGCCAGCTATATCAAAGAGCGTACCGACCCAGTGCATAAGAGCCCAAGTTGCCAACCATATCAAAGGGCGTACAGACCCAGTGTGTAAGAGCCCAAATCGCCAGCCATATCAAAGGGTGTACCGACCTAATGCGTAAGAGTCTAAGTGCCAGCCTAAAGAGCCTCAGGGCCGATTTTTTTTAAAAAAAACTAAGGGTCGATGAATTCGAGTCGAAACCCGACTCGAGGACTGAGCCCTAAACGGTTAACCATATTAGAGGTCGTACCGACCCAATGCGTAAGAGCCCAAGCGCCAGCTATATCAAAGGTCGTACCGACCCAATGCGTAAGAGACCAAGTGACAGCTATATCAAAGGTTGTACCGACCCAATGCATAAGAGCCTGAGCGCCAACCTAAAGAGCCTCAGGGCCAATTTAAAAAACCTAAGGGTCGATGAGTTCGAGTTGAAACCCGACTCGAAGGCTGAGCCCTAAACGGTTAACTACACTAAAAGTCATACCGACCAAATACGTAAGAGCCCACGGGCCAACCTAAAAATCCTTAGGGCCAATCTATAACCCCAAGGATTTCATTTCGAAGTCCAATTCATCAGACTAATTATCGACAAGCAAATCATAAATACCAAAGAATTTTTTATATATATGTATTACAAATATACATCTACAATGCTCCCACAGGAGTTTTATACAAAGGATAAGAAAGGAAAATCTAGTCCACTCTCGGGACCAGCTCCCTCGACGGCCACTCGGACCAGCTCCCACGACGGCCTTCATGCATCAAAATCTACTCCAAGAAACAAGGAAAAAACAAGGAGTAACTAAAAGCCTTTTACATATGATAAAGGTTCGCAAAGCTTATTTACAAAGCTCACAAAGTCAAGGCCCTTGCATAGGGAAAAAGAACAAATAAAAACCTAATCTACCTCCGGGGTGTGCCTTCAACGGCTCCCTCGGAGGTTATGCCTTCAGCAGCTTGGTCCTCGGACCCCAGGTCCTCAACGGCCTCTTCCCCCTCGGGGATAAGGCTGTATATGGGCCGGGCCTGGGCCAAACGAGCCCAGGCCAAACGGGCCCGGGATCTGGCGGGCTTGGGTCAGGCGGGCCTGGGCCAAACGACCCTAATGGGTGGAACCGTCCCACTGTGGGCCTAAGCCCATAGGGGCCCGGGCTAAGTGGGCCGGTCACACGGGCCTAAATGATCCGGGCTAACTTTTTATTCAAGGAAATTCCTTATAATTTTTATTAATACGACATTTAAAAAAATGATAATATATTTCTTAGTCTTCCCCCTCCAATGGAATAAGCACAACAAGGTACTAATACCACCATTAAAAGGAAAAAAAACTAATCAAGATGTGCCAAAATACAAGTTACATATTAATCTACATATTATCTCTATCAAATTTCATAAATCCTTCAAGGTTTGGAGGAATTTTCATTGGTGGTGGCGGAAAAGAAGCTTGTTCATCACCGCTTCCGGGAGAAGCAGCGTCCTCCGCAAGTTCCGCTAGCATTTCTTCATAAGCTTTTTCTATCTCCGGTTGTGATTCAGCAAGTCCAAAATTTCTTCTTTCCGAACGGATCCAATCTCTGAAGAGTACTGATTTTTCCAAGCTCTCCCTCATAGACGCTCTATGATCACCGATTTGAAGTCTCGCTTGACTGAAAGCGCTCTCCGATGCCACTGTTGAAGCTTGAATACTTAAAATATCTCGAGCCATCCTTGAAAGAACCGGATAGTGTTTTTCTTTGTCCTTCCACCATTCCAAAACATTGAAGGTGCCGTCGGGATTCTCTGTTTCAAGTCCCTGCGACAAATAAACTTGAAGCTCATTTAGTTGTGAACTATCACCAATATTATCACCTTGAGAACCCATGAACCCCGTCCAAGAACTAAGTATTTTTAGTTTCGCAGATCTTTTAGATGATTGCGAGCTAGACGAGGTAGGAGTTGGAACATTTGGTCTAGCATGATTTAATGCAACTTGATATACATTATAAATTGTTTGAGCATTTATTTTAATTGAGGCTTTTTCATCTTTAAGTGTAGCATATTCCTCAGGTGAAAGTGGTGAAACATTATAAATTTGAGTATACCAATAGTGAGGACCTCCTAATTTCATGGTAGGATTTAACATGGCTACAACACCATAAAAAGGGGGGATAGAGAAAAATATATTTTAAACTTATCTTTCATATCATCAATAGCACGTTGGTAAACTACCCCACTCTCTAAAAATTGAGTAAATAATTCTGCAAGTGCTGAAATATAAACTAAACAATTAGAAATAGTAGCATAATATTGCTCAGATAATTTATTTGTAGCAACATGAAAATATTCTAAAAAATCTAGAAGAATTTTAACATTAGCCCAATCTTGATTTGTAAGGTGCTCATCATCATCATCATCATCATCACCACAACCACGAGCATTATACATTGCGCTTATTGGGTTTCTATATTCATATGCAACAACTAAACTTTCATACAAGTAATTCCATCTAGTCGGACAAGGTTTAGGAACCTTTCTTTCTCTAAGGCCAAATTCATCATATTTTTTTATAATATTCTCTAACTCTACTTCTACGGTTTGAATAAAAAGCCAATGAAGAGCGAATTTAACCTTTGCAATTTCAGCATTTAAAGTTTTCAGACCATCACCAGTGATTAAATGATAAATATGAAAAATACATCTAACATGAAAAATAATACTAAATGCAGGACTTAGTGTAGTCGTAAGAAAGCCTATAACATTAGTGTTACTAGAAGAATTATCCATTGAAACTGACATTATTTTATCTCTAATGCAAAAATATCTACAAA